>BLBF01000062.1:10111919-10217360 GCA_015471245.1 Laticauda colubrina
TCTACTCTACTCTACTCTACTCTACTCTACTCTACTCTACTCTACTCTACTCTACTCTACTCTACTCTACTCTAGTCTCTACAAGGTTCCTTCCAACTCTGTATCCATTATTTTATATCCATTTACTGAGATAAAGGAAAAAGAAAGAATTCAGAATTTTTTTCTGTGACCCCCATTACTTTTTGTTTTCTTAACTGGGCAGCCTGTGGGCATCAAATGTCACAAATCATCTTGGAAAATATTTTCATTTCCTTTACTTGAAGGGATTTACAATGTTAAAAACAGATAAAATAATACGGTAGATTGCTGAGCACTATTTAAGCATTATACAGGTACTGTTCCAGTATGTCTTCTGAATGGGCCACTTTGTAGTATTCTAGAATTAGTAATGTAATTTTTTTCATGGTACTTGCAAAAAAATACTATCTAAACAGAACAGAATAATTAACAGAATTATCTAAACAGTTAATTTCTTCGACTATAAATTTTTAATATAATTGCAAACAAATTGTATTATTTATGCTATTTGGAAAGTAACTGGCTAAGATATCTTCATATTTTTTTCTCCAATAATTTTATCACTTGTCTCTAGATCCTGATTCATCCTTCACAACTTTGTCTGTAACCTGGAGGATTGAGTACCAAAGTGAAAATCCATCTATACCTACTGCCTTCCAGATGTTTGGGTTCACAACTTTTGGAAATCCTTATCATTGGCCTTACTGGCTGGGGCTGCTCGGATCTGATCTTCATTAGACATGTGGATTTTTGTAGAAGGTATGTTTATGGTGCTCAAAAGAAGAAGGAAAAACAAGGGCATATGTCAATATTTCCATCTATAGAAGACTCTTCCTATTTCACCGCTGAATATCACTGGGATCTTCCCTGCATTATTCATGTGTAGAAATTTGGGGGAAAAATGATATAAAAAAAAAATTTGGAAAGCCAAGAGGAGGTTATTTGAACTATTTACTATTTGGTATTTAGATGAAAGGAAGTTGATTCTGAATGTAAGATAGTTTTTCTCTAGAAAAAAGAATATTATAGGGAAAGAAACTTTTCAGTCACCATTGTCATATTTTCTAGAAATCTAAAATGAACCTATCCTCCTTTTTCATAATTATATTTCTCCCAATTGATCTGATTTAGCAAAGAAAGCGTAAGAAAAAAAGCAGAACATCAGATTGTATAGTAAATATGGGTCCCTGAATGTGAGTTAACTTTGAGTTGACTGCTCACCACTGGAGATGCATTTGTTCCTAAAGTGTTGTGCATGATCTTGATGACAATCTTATCTCCTCTCTTCTAAATTTCAGTTCATTGCTATGGACAGTGCTATAACCTTGTGGCAGTTCCTTTTGCAACTTCTTCAGGAATCTCGGAATAAGGACATTATCTGCTGGACCTCAAATGATGGGGAATTCAAACTTTTGCAAGCAGAAGAGGTTGCCCGCCTTTGGGGAATCCGTAAAAACAAACCCAATATGAACTATGACAAACTTAGTCGTGCACTCAGATATTATTATGTAAAGGTAACTTGGCCTTTTGTTTGCCTCCAATGTTTAACTTACATTGCATTCTAGTTGCTCTAGAATTAGTGTTTTTTCTCTCCCTGATTTCAGTGGCAGGAATGTTGGGAATGCCACGAGAATTGATTGAGTAAACATAAAGTTGCTTGCCTATCTGAGTAAATGTATTTGTTTCAAGAATTAGCAACAGTCACTACTACTATTTTACCCAACTACTTGTTCTTGTTTTGAAATAGGTTTGTGTAACTCAGAGTTCTATTATTTGACATTTTGATTTATTCATTTATATCCTCAGATCTTAAAAATATGTTGTTATTTTATTAATAAATAAAAGTAAGTAATATTTTATGCAGAATTTCCATGGAATATGTGAATGTATACAGTATGATCCCCCCACCCCATGTTTTCTGGAAAGTATGTTCTGAAACGCTTCAACTGATGTGTTTATTGGAATTTAATTTTGAATAACATTGATTTAACTATTTAATACTGCTTATAATTTTATGATATATGGATTGTAGCACTCAGCACATTGCTATAGAACAGGAATGTCAAACTCCTGGCCAATGGGCTGGATGCATCACATGCTGGCCCCGACTCCACTGTCATGACAATATGAGCTAGACACTCCTGCTATAGAACAATGTGAAAGCCATTGAATACTTTCTGGAGACTTTGAAATGGCTGTAGTTTACTGCTTTGCTGAATATTTCAGATGTTCATTTTCCTTCAGCTACGTCAAAATGTTATGTTCAGTCAGCTTTTAATACTTAATCTTGATGCTGAAATATATTGATATTAATGGAAGCATTATGTCCGAGATCAAAATTGGCTTATATTATATTGCCTTCTGAATCAAATAAAATATGCAGTTGATGTGACTGAAATATGAAGTTCAGACAGTTGACTGAAACCATGTTCATTATGAGCAAACTTTTTTTGAAGCTCTACAATATTTTTAAATTCATTTTTCATTTTTTATTATTGATGGGTTTGTTGGTATGTGGCTGGTCTCACATGAAACGGGAAAAACGTTCTTATTTTCTGCAGTGCTATATGGTTCTAGACAAATGGATGTTGGGTATGTGTACTGATTAGTACATGGATGTATATCCCCAAATCCCTTTCAAAACAAAATGAATACAAGTTTGAATCTAGAACTACGTAGAGTTCTTTTAGTTAGCCCATTGAGATAAATGGGACTGAATTAGGCACACTTTTCTCATCTTTAGTTAATCATATTGCCTCCTTGATTAGCTGAACTATGTCTGGGACAAGTATTCAAAGAGGGGGTGCCTAATCTCTGCTTTATTTTTGATGTTTTCACAGAACATCATCAAAAAAGTTAATGGTCAAAAGTTTGTTTACAAGTTTGTATCTTACCCAGAGATTTTGAATATGGATCCACTGGTTGTTGGCAAGATTGAGGGTGAAGCTGAGGCACAAGCTGGCTTTATTGATACTAGCAACTCTACAAAGGACATTGAAACTTATGGGAAAGAGAAACATCAGGCCAGTGTGAAATCCTCCAGTCGCAATGACTACATCCACTCGGGCCTATATTCTTCATTTACTTTGAACTCTCTTAATTCCTCCTCTTGTACAAAACTGTTTAAGCCAATTAAGATGGAAAATTCAGCTGAGAAGCTGACAGAAAAGAGAACTACTCAGGATTCAACACCTTCAGTCATAAAATTTGTAACCATGTCCTCCAAAAAGCCTTTTGTATCTCCCCTTGCCTCAGCCACTCAACTGACCTCTAGTATCTCAGCTGCCTCTATCGTACCTTCAGGTTCAAATGAAAGTTTCCAGGCATTGGAATCTCTAGCAACATCTAAAGGTGCAGCCACTGAAAGTTCAGCCTCTTTGCCAGTCTTGACCTCTAATTTTAATTCTATATCTCCTGCAACCTCCACATCTCCTAGTCTCCAGGTTCTACCCAAATCTCCTTTACCACCTTTAAGTTCGAATTCTGATCTGGTTATAGATACAGAAGCTGAGTCTGTAGTTTGCCAGCAGTTAGAGCACTTTCAGAATCAAGCCTTGGAGGTTAAAGAGATGAGTTCCTCCATATTTGAAAAGAATCTTCGTCATAGCAGAACTAGAAAGCCCAAAGGACTGGAGATTACCCCCACTCTGGTTATTACTGGCAGTGACCCCAGTCCACTAGGAATACTGAGTCCTTCTCTACCAACTGCTTCTCTTACACCAGCACTTTTTTCACAGGTAATCCTGTCTTTTATTTGGGATCCAAATACTGTGTGTGAATTTGCAATAGAATATAAATTTACCTGCTAATTCTTGTTCTTTGTTTAAGTTTGGGAATAAAAGTAGGAATTTAAGAGGCTGGACGGCTATCCAGCTAAGGTGGTCATTGATCAGAAAATTGACCTTATTTGTTTAGTATATATTTTAGTCTGTGCTTGAGGACTTTTAATGCAGAATGCTTAATGTTGGGTATTTTTTTTTTAAATATTACTTTTCCTTAAGAGATCTAAGCTTCCTAGATTTTTTGTAATTATTCCTAATTTGGACAAAAGGGACAGTTGGGTGTAGTGGTTAAGGCATCTGGCTAGAAACTGGGAGACAGAGGTCCAGTTGTACCTTGGACATGAAGTGACCTTGGACCAGTAACTTGCCCTCAATGCTAGGAAGGAAACTGTCAAACCATTTCTGAAAATCCTTGTCAAGAAAACTTCAGGGACTTGACCAGGTAGTTTCTGAAAATTGGACACCATTGAATGGAAGATTTTAAAAAAAGGACAAAAGTTAACATTTCACTATTTAATCATGGTTACCTAATTTGTACTTGCTATCTTCTTTTCCTTTTAAGGATAAATTTCTTCAACCGATGAAGGCCATATTTAATTATTATGGCTACAACAACATCATGGGCAGCATATTTTTTGCTTAACATAGCAGTTTAAAAATCTTTTTGTAGGTGGTTTCATATTCTAAATTAAGCAGGTACCCTGATGTACTTTCTGCAATAGTTAATTTTGCTTCACATATAAAAATAGAGCATAATGAGTAAGCAAGTGACTTGAATGTAACAAACAATAGAGAGGTGTTGACGAATAGGCAATCCAATAGAATGATTTAACTATGATTAAATAATTTGGATTATATCCCAAGATGGCAACCTTGGATAATTTTGTAAAATCTAATCAACCTAGTTTTTAGGGGTCAGCACCTTAAGCTGTAAAGTTCCACAAATCAATTGATCAAAATGAAAACAAAAGTAAAATCAGAGTAACAACCTCAAGCTAATGCTTTAGATTCATGGAATTCAGTGAACGTATCAGAATATGACTACTTCATCTTATAAGTCATTTAAAAAATAAAAAATTATGTATCTTTTTTTACCACCTGTACAAGACAGTTTATTAAAAATTGTTTACATAGGCCACTTCCTTTATTTTTGAGCCATCAGGTGTTGCTAGGACAGAAAATAAAATAATTTAAAGCTGTTAGATTTCCCCTCAGTCTTATCATGCCTGTTAGCATCTGATATTGAAATGGAGAAAATCTCTGGTCATCTCCTCTTGCTGTATCTGGAAAAGGAAGATAGCTAACTAAATTGATTTCCTGTTTTTGTGATGTGCTATCATTCTCAGTTCCTAGATTAGACAGAATCAGTTTGATTTTCTACCCTTTATTAACTATCATATTGGTGTCTGATCCCAGACTAGTGATGTTAAAACAGATGTCTTGCCTTAGTGATATTAGATGTTTATTAGTCATATTGAACTAAATGCACACTTCCAAATGATTAGTTTTATCCTATTGTTCTGTATGTCCCACAGACACCTATTTTACTGACACCAAGCCCCTTGCTCTCCAGTATCCATTTTTGGAGTACTCTCAGTCCAGTTGCTCCTCTCAGTCCAGCAAGATTACAAGGTGCTAATACCCTCTTCCAGGTAAGTTTCAGTTCATGACAGCAAACAAAGTCTATGTGGCAGATATTTCCTAAATAGTCACGTAAGAGGAAGCCCTTTTCTTCATTAGGACAAGATTGTGCAACATTATTTAAGCCAAGGACTAGACTTGGCCTTTATGGAGCAAGTTGAGAGGAGGCTGCACTCCAAAAAAGTTCAAGAAGGTGACAAAGGGATGAACAAGAGGAGGAAAATTGCTTTTGATTTAACTACAACTAATCTTATTACTTATCACATTTTATTCATTCCTTCTATTATATTAAGAACTGCAGTTGACAGTATATTAAAAGGTGATCTTAGAAGATTTGACGGATTGTACACCCTTGATTTAGCAGCAAAGCTCCATTTAAACCACTCATATTTCCTAACTGTTTGCAGCTGCTAAGCTTAGTTTAACAAAATAATACGATCTTCCCCAACCTGGTGTCCTTCAGATAAATTCGGACTCCAACTCATATTCCCAGGCAAACTTGTTTTAATCATATTTGTGTAAATAAAAATTAAGGCTAAAATAATATCATATTCTACGATAGATAAAAGAATTAGTTTACAATCTAAGTGAGAGTACAGTTAAAACAAAAGCTTGAAGATGCCTTCAATTGAGCCCACTCATCTGATCACTGGGTCCATGGCAGCAAAACAAAAGTGAATAGCTGTTGCCTTTCAACTGGTTTTTTTTCATTTAGTCTTGCTAACACCTCTGGAACTTTCAGTTGATGTCCCATTCAAGCACTAATTTGATCTACATTGTGAAACCCTATGGGTTCACTGTTAGCCTGGTCAGAATTGTTAAAAGATAGTTAAATTTAAAGAACAAAAAAGAAGAGGCAGAGCAAGTATCTCAGCCAAAGTTTCACAATCCAAATGTAGGTGGTGACTCTGACTCTGCATTGAGGGCTTTCTATCTTTACACATTTAAGGATCAGTGTTATATTTAATTTTTCAGTGTTATAAGAAGGTTGCTGTGGAAAATATTATGAGAATAAAGATAGGTGTCATTGTTGAGCTTATTTATGCTTTTCTTCCTTTTATTAAAATTTAAAATAAATCTGCTTATCTGTATCAGGGACTCCATGTTGATCAGGGATAAGCATACTGCTTTGGGGCAAGGACTCATTTGAAATTTTAAGGGATGTGGTAGATATACTCAAGAAAATGGCTGCCATAGGAACTTCCCTGTTCAAGAAATAGTTATAAGGACAACGTGAACAAAAAGTAAAATGACCTTCTAGGTTGATCATCCCTGTGAGGAGTTTGTAAAGCTCAAACACCTTCTAGCCAATAAATAACATTGTGTGATGTTTTACTGTGCAATAAAATTATATAGTTCTGCATCTTGGTCATACTCAACTTGCTAATTGGTCCCATGAAGCCATCTGGTAACATCATTACCCTAGAATCACACTCTTGGAACAGGAATGCTATCTGTGGGTTTGGGAGTTGACATCCACACACCTTAAAATTATTGAGGTTGAGAAACACTGTCTTAGGCAAATGAGTCCATCCTCCTGATTATGGAAATAGAAGAGGAAAGTTAAAAATGGTTGTACCTTTTTTGCTTGATTTGAAAGATTTAAGGATATTCAATATTTCTGTGAAAATAACCAAAATGCAGGGAGGGGAAGAAATAACTATAAAGGTCCTTGCTTTTTAAGATTTTACTGTATCATGCTTGAAGAAATGACTTGGTAACTTGGGCACTTGTCTTTTGAAGCCAGTGTTTTGTTGATCACAAAAGCAAACCAATGTAAAAGCTAACTGAAAATATAGATATTACCTTATAGACAAGCATTAATACCTGTTTCTGTTTTATAGTTTCCATCAGTGCTGAATACTCATGGACCATTTACTCTGTCGGGAATGGATGGGCCTTCCACTCCTGGCCCTTTCTCCCCAGATTTACAGAAGACTTAACATGTGGCCTTTTGAAAATGGACAGCTTGGACTAAAAAGAGGAAGATATTTTATTAAAAATGCTGCAATCCAGGTTTTAAGAGACAGTTTTTAATTCCATAGAGACAGTTTAAAGTGACTTGGTTTTTGTTATTCTCAGTTCAGATGCCTTTGCAAAATTCTCTTTAAAGACATATGAGAATTCATAAGGAAGTGCCTTGATTGTGGAAATTCTTCTCTAGAGTTTCTCTCTCCCCCGTTCCTGCTTCTTTTGAATGAAGAAGGCTTATTTTAACAAAGAATACACTTCTGTATTATAATGAGGTATTGGACAGAACACCCAACTGATATCAGATGGTTTTTGACTGATATCCATCCATTCCTTTGCCTTTTGCTTTTTTATGTCAAAAAATTATTTCATGGAAGCTGGCATTCCAAGAAATACTTGGAAAGTGAATAAAAAAGAGTTATTTTTTACAGTGAATTCCAATGATCTTAAAAAGTTTTCGCATTGCAACATACAATAGTGTAGAAGAGAGTTGAGAAAATTTTTAATAATGGGTTGCGATGGGTAAGAAAGCTTTTTTCCTTTGGCAAAAAAATGTCATTTCTTCCCTCACATAATAGTATGGTATTTTTGTATGCTTGAATGGCACAGTTATGCATAGATCATGGATTGTATTGCTTTGATCTTTCCAAAATATTTAAAGGTGTTAATATTTGATAAGCCAAGCCAAGAAAAATAAAAGCAAATCCCTTGTTATTTAATAAACAATTTAGCAGGTTGAGCTAATTCAAGAAACTTGCAGTGGATAAGAAGTAGCACTGAATTAAGCATTTATTTGACATCCAGTAAGTTATTGTCTTGCTTCTTGTTAATGTTGTACGTAAGTGTGACATTTGGGAAGTGAATATTTATTGTTTATTCTTTTTCCCTCTCAAAGAGGGAAAGAGACATACCTTCTCTTGGCCACCTGCATATTTATGATAGGTGTCCTTTTAAATATAAGTGGATTGGAGTTTTGAATGTTCAAGCCTTTAAAATTAAAAATGTGCCATTATTAGAAAGTATTCTGTCCAGTGAAATGTTTTGAGACCAGAGGGAGAAAGCACAAAGTGGCACATGCTGTTTGTAATCTGAAAGGAGTAAAATGTGTTTTTAGCTTGTATTTAATCTTGTGGGAAGATATTCATTGGATAACAACTTCAGCATGATGGTAGTTAAAACTTCTTTGCAAACATATGGCAACATAATAATGACTTGCTAAAGTAGGAGACTTGTTTAGGGACTAGAAATTGAAAGTAAAAAGAATTGATCTAACACAAGCAATCGTCATTGAATTGCAAGAAGATTCATTCTTTCTGCATAATATTTATATTCAGGCCCTGTTATATTTCAGAAAACACTTTAATTCTTGTTACTTCAATAGCTGAATTGTGTCTGAAAGAAAGTTTAAGTAGATATCAGCAAAGTATTATCATTTTTTCTGTGTTGAGATGGGCTTGGTTTGAAAAGAACGAACAACCTGTGAGTTTTTATTCATATACTTACTTTGAACAGGCTTTATATGTTGGTTGGTATGCAAGAATGCCTCAAGGTAACATATCAGACTAAAGTAGGAGACATTTGCTGATTTATCTGCATTAAACTGTAGTTGGCTCCCTTGATCAGGCAGGGATTCAAAAGGCCCAATCCTGTCTCTTGTTGTACCTAATTGAATATATGTGGATCTATTTCAGTATAGAGATGTAAAACATTGATGGCAAGTAACAAAAGAGAGCCAGTTTGGTTTAGTGATTAGAAATCTAGAAAGCAGGATGTATCACCTTATCAATGAAAGCCAACCTTGGGCCACACACTTTCTCTCAGTCCAACTTACTTCAAGGTTTGTTGCTATGGGGAAAATAGGAGGAAGGTGTGTTGGATATGTTATTTGCAAAAATAAAGGTGGGATTTGTTGTTCAATTGCTAAGTTGTGTCTGACTCCTTGTGATCCCATGGACCACAGAAGCCAGACCCCCTGTCCTCCACTATCTCCTCCCAAATGCACACTCATTGTGTTGATGGCACTATTTAAGTATCTCATCCTCTGCTGATCCCTTCTCCTGTTGCCTTCAATATTTCCCAACATCAGGGTCTTTTCCAATGAGTCCTCACTTCTTATTTGGTGGCCAAAATATTTGAGCTTCAGCTTCAAAAGGCGGGATGCACATAAATAAATAAAAATAAATAAAAACAAACTGACACAGCAGTCCAGGTCAGAGCAGCACTTTTTAAGGGCATATGTATTAAATAGGAAAGGTTTTTAAAATGAAATTTTGCTGTAACTTTATGATGGAGAGTAATGGTGGTTAAAATATAAATAATAAAATTTCTGCTCATGTCCTTTGTCAGTCAGACGACAGAAAGGACTGGCAGATTCCAATTAAATGTTAAAAAAAATCTGATGGGCTTAGCCATTTGCATGGATGCTTCAGCTAAAGTTTCTCAGCCAGCGCTGGTTGGAAAAGTCTTGGAGTTGAAATCCACACATTTGAAAGTTGCCAAGGTTGAGAATCACTGGCCTGAATGGCTTTTGTCTTCTTTGGGGGTTTCCCTTTTCCAGTATTGTGCTTTCCTATGTGGTACAAGGAGCAACTATATTTAGATTTGCAAGTGAACCAAAACTTAGATCATCCTGAAAATAGTTTTGTTTATCCTAGTTTCACAAGCTAATCCCAATAGTCTCAGCAAAACTATTCTGCTATAAATCACTGGCCCTCTTATGCCAAAATCCAGGTATAGAGTTTCCATTTTTAGTGACTTAGCAGAACTCTGTCCTTTTATTTTATGGGAGATTTATGGTGTAGAGAAATTTTGAATTTCTCTCTTCTTGCTTCATCATTAATACATAATTTCCTCTTATGTTCTATTTAAGAATGCGAACTGGAAAACTACTATATTTGGTATGAAGGAGTCTTTAGCCATTACATAGCGACATTACCCAGAGAAGCTTCCCTGTGTATTAAAAAAAAAATCTGTTGAAAACTTCTTTGTGATTTATTTAGACAGATATTTTATACTGGATTACTTCCTGATTGGTTGACCTACTATTTTCTTTTTTTAATTTCATATGCTTACATTTTGAACAGAACTTTTGTCCCATTGCAACTGTTCACCTAGGTACTTCATAACTATTTTCTAAAACCCATTTAGTAAATGTAAAAATTCCACTCTTTCAATCAAGAATGGAGGAAATGCAGGTTGAGAGAGAGACAGTAAAGGGTTAACCTCCATTTTACACCCCAGATAATACAGAATATTTTAATTTCCAGATTCCAGATCTAGATTTTATTTTGCTTTTCATGTATGCTTTCTTTAATTGTGTTAGATAATAAACATTTCCATGCTTTCAGCTGTTAGATCATGTTAACATTAATCAGATGGTATCTTACTTTGATATGATTACTGATTAAGAAATATCTGGTACTTTATTGACTTTTCTTAATGCTGTATTTTTCTTATCTGATAATTATAGAAAACAGCAATCTCTATGTTTATTTTTACAATATTATTTTATATGTTAGCACAAATTGATATTCATTGGTTTTTACCTAATCAGTTAGTGGTTGGACAAATGTTGAATCTCCTATATAATTCATTTTGTATAATTTTTGCTACTCTTTTGTTGCATTTTATATAAACAATCATTCATTCAAAAGATTTTAACACCCTGTCCAGATTATACTAGTTAGAACTCTGTGTTTTAAAGATAATTTTAAATTAGATACTACCTTTCAAGTATTAAAGTAAGCAGTGAAAATTTTATCTTTTACAAACTACATTTGTGAGGTCTCCCTTCCCTACCTCATAACTGGTGTGAAAACAGATTGTGAGAGGCCCTAAAGTACCTATTTAATATGAGGAAATGCCAAAGAACTTTAATTCTCCTTTGCTAATGTTTTGTGAATGTAAATCAGTGACATTTTAATTTAATAACCAAATACTTCCTGAAGCTTGTTGATATTTCCAAAATTTTGGCTTAGAAAGAAGCATTAGGATAATATTCATGGTACTGGAAAAAAGTGAGGCATGGTTCTTAAGGGCTAAACTAGAGTACTTTTTCAAAATAAAAACTGAAATTAACTATCAGTAATTATCAGTGAGTGAGCCAAGTTGGTGTAATGTTGAAAATCCCACTGATTTTAATAAGTATGAATATGTTAACAGAACATAGGCATCTTGAAGAAGTTAAAAGTGATAAAGCTAATTTATAGCTCTGGATCAGATATGTCCAGTCTGCAGGCTGTATATGGCCCCTGGCAGCTAGTAACACAGACCCACAAAATAATAATAAATATTAAAAAATAAAGGTTTGTTATTTATATAGATTAACAATAGTACATATTTTATATGCAGCCCTCTTCACTCAATGCAGCCTCAGCAACTGTGGTTGAAAAACTCTGCTCTCGACTCCTTAATTGGGATTTGCACTAATGCTAAGAGTATCTTGACTTTTTCTTTGAATAGCTATTTGCTTTTTAATTCCAGAAAAAAATGCTTCTGAAAGTAGTTCACAATGCTACTATCAAGGCTTGACTGATCTTGATTAAATATGAATATAATGTCAGACTATGATACTACTGCCATGATATCGTAGTTGCTGACCATTGTTTTAAGAATTTTCTAATGGGGTCACTCTTATAATGCTATGGAATGTTATTAATCACAGTGATGAAGCTAATTTGATTGCTTCGAGAAATTTATACCTAAGGCAATATTTTGTAGAGTTAAACAACCACAATGGTATTCAGATTGTTTTAATAAACATGATTGAAAGGTTCTGCACTTTATGGCTGCAGTTTTTAAAATGAGTTGTACATTCAGGATTTCTAATACTATAGATCATTGTGTCGTATTTCTCTTTTTGTTAAAACATAATTTTTAAGCTACTAAAATATCATTTTGTCCAAAAGTATCTTAAACCAATTTTCTAAAGATAAGTTAAAGAGTAGCATTAGCATTAGTCATACAACTGTGTCTCTCATATAAATAACCTGAATGGTTGAAATAGTTGTTACCATATGAATGTATCTTTGAAGCAGTTTCACATTTTCAAATTAAATATTTAATATTTAATTCCATGTTGGTACTGCTTAAAATTGAAAGAGTGAGCTTTTCTTTAGTTGACAGGTCACAAAGCTAAATTGGTTTAGCATCTTTTATTTTCATGCTGTTGAAAAAGATATGAATGGATTAGCTCAAAATAAGATTTCTGTGTAATGATAAACCTCCAAAGTTGTATAGTTCATGCATTCTTCAGTGTGAGCATTAATTTGGAATCCTTTTGCAGAGCTTTCTAGAAAGAAAAATTGTGGAACACACCAAAGATTTTACTAGTCCATGATCAGTCATATGCTACTAGAAAGGCCAGAAACACAGCTTTAAGGTAATATGAGGTTGGGGGGGCGGGGCAATTGAGAAAAAGGTCCAATAGATATGGCAATTTGAACTCTTGAAAGAAACGTGGAAAATAAATATGGCCCTCAATTAATACTCAATTATTCTTGTCCCAACTTTACTGTATCCCATTTCAAAGCCATCTTAAAGTCTGATATGGAACAAGTTCCTTAATATTACTTGTGCACTACATGAATAACTGGAAGTTTTTAAAACTGTCTCCATATCTGAATTTATTTTTTTCTTTAAATAAAATCTGTCTTTAGTATACCTTGTGTAATTAGAAGGGAAGAAGTAACAACGTTTTCCAATAGATCCTTTAAGCTGTGTTATTTTGTCTTAGGTGGTGCTTTAACTATAGTTGATATTTGATCTCTCTCTCTCTGTTCAGCTGCACAGAATTTTAAATACTAGAAATATTAGAATAATAAAACACTTGCGAAAACTTGCATGGGAAAGCCTCTTCTAAATCCATGTAACAATGCACTGTTTGTATTTTTAATGCAATTACCAAATGACCTTATGTAAACATAGTGGTTGTGACAGTATTTTTTTATATTGTTTTGACATGTTGACATGTTCATGCATGTTGTAAGAATATACAAGGGGAAATCTAGGTGGTGGAGGAATGGAAATTAGACTAGGCCTTGATGTATATGTTGATATTACAAACATCTTTCAGAAATGAAAGCTGAAACAATTAAATATTGTTGAAGTACTTTTAGTGCTTCACAAATCCTTCTGCCAAAATGCTGTTTAGCTAGTCCCTATACTGCAGGTGCAGTTAGTGGAGTTCTCTGCAAGGGATTGGTAATCATGAAACTTACTGTGGAATTTCTGACTTACATTGATGAATTAAAGCAACTTTGTTTGGTTTGCTCTGGTATTGCTAATTTTGCTGCAATTCCCAATGGTTACTTTTCCAGAATAATGTCTATTTTTGCCCAGCATATATATTGCAGACAAAAGTGGAATTATCTTAATTTTGGAGATGATAACCAACTATGATGGTTAGTCCAAAAAGAATGAGAGTGGCTAAGGCCAGGTCTCTGAGCTTTTTCTTAGTGTAATTGCCTATTGGAAATCCTTTGCAGTTTCCTGTGGTCTTTGTGGGGCCCTTAAAGGATATGAAAATCAGTTCTAGCTTCTCTTCCCTCATCCAATGCTCTTATGGGTTTGGGATGTGTTCTGCAATATCCATGTTGGTACATCTGTGGGCTGGGTTGGAAATATTAAATATTTCTTAACATTTGTCAGATGTTCAGCCTTTTGCCACAAGAGTCAAGTGAATTTACCTGGGGAAATGTAGCTTGTTCTTTTAAAAAATTGAAACCCTATACATTTTATATATTTAGTATATTGCCATTGTGTAAAATAATGTTAATATATAATAAAATTGCACACATAACCAAAGTTCTAAGTAGGTTTTCAGTATTATTTTCTTGACTACAAGAATATCTAGACAAGGCATTAGGTAGACTTTCATAATATTAAAGTGTTTATAAGAAAGGAGAAAAATCTGTATCTTCAGTAATAATTTTAATTACCAAATCTGATTCAGAGCTTTGCAAGGTTAATCTTACATTTCTGAAGCACAGTTTGGAGGCCTAATTGCTTTAAAAATGATATATTAGTTACTGCACATCCTAAATAATGAAATTGTTCCTTGAGAAAGCAGTCTGTTTTTTTGCTATTGGTTAGACTTTTTGCAAGAAAAATGGTATGGCAATTTTTCTTTTTACAAGAGTTGGGGAAAGTGTTAATATTTTCGTTAAGAACTGATAGAGGGATTTAGTTTGTTTAATAACATAGGTTTTGAAAAATGTAGTAAATCATGTTAATATGTATGTGCAAGAAGACTTACAGAACAATTGTATTTTTAAAAATAAAATATTTTTTAACAAAAAAATTATCTTGGAATATTGTTTTCTTCCACAGTATACAGAATATGCCACTACAGTACAATTTAAAAATAAATATTTAAAAATATTTTGCCAGAAGTGATATAACCATCAACTGTTATCTAAATAAGTATGTTCTAGTACAAATTTACAGCCTGTTTCTATGGTACTGTTCTTGAATTTGGATGTAATTAAATGGCACATATTCATCAGAGAGTACCGAATTGAAATCTGAGGTTTTGCAAATTAAAATCGACTGTGTTAGGATTCAGTTTGAAAATCTTGCTTTGCAGCAACCTCTCTTTAAAAATATTTTCAGAAATATTTGCAGATGATTTTTTATGGATAGTGAAGATTGCCCTATCAAAGAAATAAGACCAGAGAAATAAGTGTAAAGGATCATCAAAGTATTTGACTGCCAAATCAAAATGAAATTAGCCCCTCTCCAACCTCTCACAGCTGGCTCTGAAGGTCTTGATGAACAAGAAGCAACCAGGCAAGGTGATTGTGTCTTCTGAAGTTTCCTTTTGGGTTGCAGTTTGAAGCGATCTAGACCAAGGGCTGAATATAGTCCCTTTCACTAGATTGGGATTATTTCATGCTATTTATATACCTTGCTTTTAAAGTGAAAATAAAATTGTAGATTGCAGTTTGCTCGTTTGTCAATGTGGCAAAGTGCTTCAGTGAGTGGTAGTTTAAGGCCCTGTCACATTGGCCGACGGATGCAAAACATTTGTAAAAAGGACACAGCGGACGAGAAAATGTTCCATCCATTGTTATCTGCTCTCAAAAGTGCCCCAAATTTGCATAACCAGAGCGGACAACAACGGAAAGGAACGGACGGGGGGAGGATGTAGAGGGGATGGAAGGCAGATGCTCCATGGAAACCTAGCGGATGGAAGCAGATGGGAGTGGATGGCACATCCGCAGGGCTTCCGGGGGAGCACAGTGAAGTGGACGCGCAGCGGAAAGAGCGGATGCAGAGCGGAAGCCTAGTGGATGCACAGCGTTCACTGCGCATGCGGGGAGGATGCATTGCATCAGCCCTGCTGATATAAAGGGAAGCAGCTCGCAAGCAGGTCACCATTCAGAGGAAACACCTGCTGCCAGACACAGCTCCAGCCAGCCAGCCAGCCAGCCAACAACCATGGGGAAGAAGAGGAAGCCTGTGGCATCTGCTGCCAGCCCTGTCAAGAGGGACAGGGCCACCATCCCACCCCCTGCCCTGACTCTGCTTCTGCTGGGGCTTCTGCTGCTCGGGCTCGCTCTTCTGGTGCTGGAGCTTCTGCTGGTGCTTACTCTGCTGGCACTGCTCCTGGTGCTGGTGCTTCTGCTGGTACTTACTCTGCTGGCGCTGCTCCTGGTCCTGCTGGTCCTGCTGGTGCTCCTGGTCCTGCTGGTGCTGCTGCTGGTGCTGCTGATCCTGCTGGTCCTGCTTTTGCTGCTACTGTTGCTGCTGCTGCTGCTGGTGGTGGTGTGGAGGAGCAGCCCTACAACCTTGAAGCCCCTCTGATGAGGGCCCATATGGCCCTGCCAGAGGGAGGAAGAGGCAGACGCGTGAACGGGAGAGGAGGCAATACACCATAGAAGAGGAACATGAGGAGGAGGTGCTGGCGTGGCTGAGGGAGAACGAGTACCTCTGGCAGAAGGGTCACAGGCTCTATTGAGACACCAAGCGGAAGCAGGTGGCTTGGAGAGAGAAGGCAGAGAGCCTGGGCTACACTTTGGAGGTGCTCCTCGGCTGGTGGAAGCACATGCACACCTGGTACGGGAAGCTTCACCTCAAGAAATCTGGCCAGGCCGCGGTCAAGCTGACGGACAGAGAGACCTACGTGATGGCCAAGTGCAGCTTCTTGGAGGGTGAGATCCGCCACCGAGGAGCAGCCCCTCTCACAACCCTCTCTCTCAGACAGCCTGCTGAGAGCCAGTCCTCTTCTGGCAAAGAGTCAGCTCCTGTGTCCAGGCAGGTATCTGTGGAGCGTGCCACGACGGAGACCCCCTTGACAGCTGTATTACCCGTGGCGGAGCACGTGGAGGACCCCCTGATGCAGTGGGCGCAAGGAGAGGGCACTTCCACCACAGCCCAACCCGCATCCATCCCCATCTCCATCTCCACCGAAAGGCAGAGCGGCAGATCGGAGGGGCAGACACACACTTTCCTGCTGGAGATCAGGGACACCATCAGGAGCAGTGTAGATCTCCTCTCTCAGCTGGTACACACCGACGTCCCATCCTCCAACTGCAAGCCCTTCCTCAACCACGTCAACCAGACCCTCATGAACATGTCGGAAACACAGTACCAAGTGGTGAAGGACAGGATCACCGATCTTCTTCACAACCCTCCAGACCCAGCTGAACCTGCTCCTACCCAGTCTAGGCCTGTTCCTCCACCCCAGGTGATGTCACTGCCCTTCCAAGGCTTTCCACAGGCCCTCACCTACCAAGGCTACGGCTACCAGGAGGTCCAGCAGCATAGGCAGCCCTTCCCAGTCCAGGCACAGGTACATCGGATGCCACCGGTGCCACTGATGCCACCGATGCCACCCACGCCACCAATGCCACCCACGCCACAGATGCCACCCACACCACAGATGCCACCGACGCCTCACCTCGCTCAGCTGCAGACCAGACATCCCCACTACACTGCTCCTTCCTCCACTCCACAGCCAAGCCCAGCCTCAGAACATCTGTCATCGGTTTTGGGGCTGACACCCCATGTCATGGAGGAAGGGGCTCTCAACATCATGGGACTGAGCCAGCTGTCTGAGAGCTTCCTCCACACACCGTCCCCTGTTGTCCTCTCGGGGCCAGGCACCCCAATGGTGCCTCAGACCAGCACTCCAGCAGCAGCCACCTCCACAGCACCTGGACCCTTCACCCCTGAGACTGGGCACACCTCAGAGTGACCAAGAAGAGTTCCAGAGACTGGGTGGCGACCTGTTGACTTTATTTTTGCTTTGGACACTTGACTTGAGTCATTTTGCTTTTACAGCTTGTAATTAATAAAGGTTATCTTTGCTTTACACACTTGCTTTATTTATTTTAGTAAATAAAGTCTTGGTGGAAACTTTTAGAAATGGTTTAAGCCTTTGTATGCTTGTGGGATGGGTTAAGATAGCAGTGGGATGGGCAGGGATACCTTTGGAATGGGTAATAGCTGTGGGATGGGCAGGGATACTTTTGGGATGGGTAATAGCTGTGGGATGGGCGGGGATACCTTTGGGATGGGTAATAGCTGTGGGGTAGATAAACCTTCAGTGCAAGCAAAGTGGGACTGTATGGTCCACCCTCCCAGGTGCCACACCTTTGGCCCTTCATTATCAGTAACAATGTAAGCATTGATCCACACATTTCAACATAAACACAACTCTTTATTAAATGCCCTGTTCATTGTAGGCCCACCCAACATACATGGCCCAATCTCATCAGTGTGATGAGACAGGCTGAAGGAAGCATCCATTCATCATCTATCATCCTGTCTTGCCACTCCACTGCTCCAGCTGGGGAGTTGCACCAGTGTCTCAGGAGGTTGCGCTGCTTCTTCCCTTCACATGAGGCTCTGTTGGGGCCTTGCACATCCTCAGTGTCTATCAGGTTTCGCCCTTGCCTCCATTCCCCAGGCTCCATGTCCCCATTGCCTTGTTGAAGGTCCACGAGCCTGTTCTGCAACACTGGGTGGCGGGTGCGCATGAGATTGTGCAGGATGCAGCAAGCTTCCACGATCCTCCTCACGGTCCCTGGGCGATGCTGCATGGTGGTGAGAAGTACCTGGAACCTGTTGGCCAGGATGCCAAAGGCGTTCTCCACCACCCGCCTTGCCCTGGACAGCCTGTAGTTCAAGATCCTCTCTTCATGGGTGAGGAGTCTGGAGGTGTAGGGCTTCATGAGGTAGGTTCTGAGGGAGAAGGCGTCATCCCCCACGATGAAGTAGGGCACATCTTGTGTGTTGTTGGACAAGGGGTCTGGATCTGGGAAGCCCATGATGAGGTTGCGTTCCAGCCCCTCCTTGAGGTGACTGGAGGTGTATACCTGGGCATCTGAAGGTGAGCTGTTGCCTGAAGCATCGATGTACATGAACTTGTAGTCAGCATCGACCATGGCGAAGAGGATGATGCTGAAGAAGCCCTTGTAGTTGAGATAAGTGGACCCTGGCTTGGCTGGAGCTTTGCAGGCCACGTGCTTCCCATCTATGGCTCCAACGGTGTGGGGGAAGTTCCACTTCTGATACCACTGCTCTGCAACTTTCTTCCAGTCTTCTTCAGTGGAGGGGCACTGGAGGAGCTCCTCCAGGTATTCGTCAATGATGGCCTGCACCACGTCTCTGACCACAATGCTGATGGTGTTGTGTGGCACCCTCCAGCCATACTGCATGCTCCTGTAGGTGGTCCCGGAGGCCAGGTGGTGCAGAGTCAGTGCCACCTTGAACCCAGGGTCCAGACTGGGCCGGAAGTTGGTGCTCTGCTTGGTCAACCTGGGTCTCAGCCGCTCCACAACTTCGTCAAACATGGCTGGCGGCATCCTCATGAAATTCTGGAATGCACGAGGGTCTTCGTTCCTCAGCTCCACTATCAGCTTGTTGTACAGTCCGTACTCTGCTCTTCTCCCGATCCATCTTCGGACCCAGACACTTCTTGGACGCCTCCTTTTCTTCCCGTAGAACAGGTGAAAGAGCCTGTAGATGGCTTCGCATTGTTGCAGAATGATGGTGGCTACCAAAAGGACTGTGTTACGATCCATGGTGGAGATGACTGGATGCTGTGGAAGAGCAAGAGCCAGATGAAGGCTGAAGAGGTCTGCACAGCAGGGCTACTGGACTGAAAGTGAGATCCAGGTGAGTTCCTCCCCCTTTTTGTAGGAAATATCGTTTTTTTGCTTGGTGTCCTTTTGCATCCTCTAGGCATCCTGCAGACATCCTAAATATCTGAGATACGTCCCCTCTGCAAACGTTTTTTCCGTTTTAATGCTTTGCATGTGAGCTGCATCCGCTTTTATCCTTTCTCCGTCCATGCTACTAACGCTGCGCATCCGTTCCGCGTCCGTTTCGCTTCCTCCGTGTCCGTTTTCCGCTGGAGCGGATTTGAGTTGCGCGGATGCGCAGCGGATGCCTAGTGGATATAGCGGATGCCTAACAGATGACGACGGATGTAGAATGGATGTTCCCCGTATGCGTTGCGGATGCAGAACGGACGTATTGGATACATTTTCCGCTCAAAATGTTTTGAGCAGCTCAAAAGTTTTTGAGCGGATGGAACCTTAGTCGACGGATGCTGGACGGATAGAGAGGATGAAAAATGGACACAGTGAGTACAGAACGGAAGCATCGCGTTAACCAACAGATGGCAAGAGGAACACTTCCTCTCCGTTTTACATCCTCTTTCCATCCGTTGGTGCAGTGTGACATGGGCTTTAACAATTCCAGACTTTCGTAGGTGACACTGATTTTTTTAGATCTATTTCAGTCTGGTTTCAGACCTGGTTATAGAAAAAGAAAGCCACCCTGCAGGATGAATTGGGAACAAGACATGGGGATTGTGACCATATTAGGTTCTCTTGGACCTCTCGGTGGCTTTCAATACCATTGACTGTGATGTTCTAGATAAACTGTTAGGATGCATGCTGTACTAGAATGATTCCACTTTATTTGGCCATTTCCAGAAGGTGATGCTGTGGGATTTATTATTAAATGTATATGCTATTCAACTCTCAACAACTCTGCGTGATTTCTGCCTCATGGCGGTTGGACCTCTGAATGTCTCAGAACTCAGCTATGCTTTTTAGTCTCTACACTAGATAGTGGGGTTCTCAACCTGAGCAAATGTATGATGTGTGGATTTCAACTTCTGCCCCAGCTGCGGAATTCTGGCAGTTGAAGTCCACACATCTTAAAGTTGCTGAGATTGAGAAACACCAATCTACATATGACTGCTGGGAGAGGGTGTCAGCTGATGATAATATCAGTCATTAATAATGACACTCGGCTCCACCTGGCCTTTTTCTCCAACTAGGTGAGGTGCTTGGTGTCTTGAACTAGTGGTTGGGCAAGTAATGAACTAGATGAGGCCAATAAACAGACAGCATAGACAAGAAAGAAATCCTGTTTATGGGTGGCAGGTCTGTCCAGCCAAATGGTGCCCTGCCTGTCCTAATGGATGTCTGCACTTCAGGTTATCTCTCATATGTACCAGGCTTTAAAGTCATCCCATGAATGTTCTAGATCTTCTGCAATGGGCCTTTACAAGGGAGAGAAATTTTTCCATGGTGGATACCAATTTATGTAACTTTTCCCAAGGAGGCTTGACTGGCACCCGTTTGCATCATTTTGGTTCCAGGTAAAGAAAACGTTTTTCTTTTCCAAGGCTCTTCAATTGATTTTTAATTGTATTTTTAAAAATTATCTTTGTGCAGCTGCTGGTGTTTTTGTTTTCATCTTACTTGATTTCATTGATATATTTTTATTCAAACTGTATTTTTAGTGTAAACCATCCAAAGAGCTTTGGCTATTGAGCAGTTCAGAAAAACAAAAAAAACAAATAAAGCAACAACTCAAGTTTTCAGGTTGATAATCCAGATGCAGCATGGCCAGTTTGTGGCAGGCTTGCTAATTAGATAGTATAATTTTAAAGATAGCAATTCTGGACCTCCTATACCCATGATGGCGAACCTATGGCACATGTGCCACAGGTGGCATGCAGAGCCATTTGTGCGGGCACGCGAGTCCCAGCCAAACTTCCTGCACTGAGCATATGTGTGCCTCCCAGTTGGTTTTCAGCCCGCTTGAGGCCATTTTCGCCCTCCTGGAAGCTTGAGGGAAACCTCTGCAGCCTCCGGAGGCCGAAAAATGGGCCTTCCGGAAATACCAGAAGTGTCGAAATGGGCCCATTTTCAGCCTCCTGAGGCTCCAGAGGCTTCCTCTGAGCCTCCAGCAGTGCAAAAACAGCCTCCCCCAGGCTCCAGAAGCACTTCCGGTATTTCCAGAAGGTCTGTTCTTTGGTTGCAGTGGCACTGTTCGAGCCTCCGGGAAGGTGAAAAAGGCCTTAAATGGGCCAAAAATTAGCTTCGAGGTGTGCGCATGTGCAGTGCAGGTAAGGTTGTGTGCTCAAGTTCAGGGGACATGGGGCGCATTGAATTGTGGATGCCAGCACATGCATGTTTCAGTCACACCACAACAGAAAGGTTCGCCATCACTGTCCTTCCTATACTGCAGACTTCGAAATAACTTTGTTAAGCAATTTGAAGAATATTGTTTGCTAAATGTCTTGTAGGGGCCTGCAAAGCATTTGGCATGATACTGCCTGAAATTGCTTTCAAGATGCAACACTTTTGAAATGCAGCATGCTCGAAGTAGCCTGTTTCATATTTGAAACAGGAATATTTACTTTCAGTTATTTTATTCATAATGTTTTGCCCATTTATAGTGTCTTTTATGTATTAAAACAATTGATAAAGACTCTCCAAAGCAAAGTTTGTTAATAACAGTTTTTCACATTTTTTTTTTGCCTTCGGCTGCATTTACAAAAAACACTTTTGTTGCAGATTGTTTTATCAGACTGAGTTCATACAATGTGTTAATCCATATTTTTCTTAATGTGGATTATAGAATAAATCACAATTGGTTGCATTTATACGACATACTAAACCATCTTTTACAAACCACAATCTTTGGGTTCAAACTGCAATCAAAATAAACTGATTGATAAATACAATCAAAATAAACTGTGATTTATAGAAATGCAAATCAAGCAAACAACATGATTGAAGGTTAAATTTTTCAATCCTGGTTTGTATTTTGATATGAGCTATATTTGGCTATTGATAGATTGGATGATGCACTCCAGCAAGTAGGTGGGCAAATTTAAATTTATTCTTAATTTTAATATATTACTGTATAATTAATTTTTCATTCTCACATATTAAAAATAGCTTGCAGATAATACAGTATGGAGACCTTTCTTTTGGAGCAGCAGAAGCTTCTGTCTTCATCAGCTTCAGCTTTGCATAATGCCAGAATTTTCACACGTGAAATTGATACTAATATTGACCTTCTGGTCTAGAAATCTAAAAATCTAGAAATGGGGAATTAGAAAAGTTTACACTCATCTGAATATATAAACGTGAGTACACGTGCTCTGTAATAAGGACAGTGCATTTTAAAGTTTAAACAACATGAAAATCAAAGATGAAGGTGCATACCCATGCAACATAGCAATTTGAAAGCCCCATTGCAATACAAATTTAGTATAAATATACAATTTTGAAATGAGAAGTGCAACAAGCCTCTTAGAAAAAATAGCTTAAGTAATGTTGCTGGATCCCATCTTGATCACTTCACAAGTTCATGCAACAATACCATATTTAACATTCCTTCATATATACATAACAGATGTATACCCCCCCAGGGCAGCATTTGCAATTCCCACCTATCCCATTACCTTCATTTGAGCCAGTCATGAGAATAGCCGCCACTTATTTAGTACTTCTCAAGTTCTCTTCCTGGAAGGCACCTATTATACAATATTGCACAATTGCAAGAGACATAACATTTATGTTCATGTACTTTAAATTTTTTAATACTTTAGGACTTGGGCTTTTCTGACAAATAAAGTAGCCTATCTGGCTTATACCACAGGCTAATGTTAAAAGGCCAGTTTACACTGATTCAATCAAACTTAACCCAACTTTACTTGAATTATATACTGTACTATCTACAGTATCTAGGTGCTTTTTACCACCAGAACATAATAAAATCCCATCTGGGGACAGACAAAACTTGAATACTTCAAGCTGGGTGGCAATTTTATAACAACATATTTATTCTGGCAACGTACAGCACGAAGGGTAAAGATTTTTAAAATTTTCCTGCAACTAAGTCTTTGCAGCATACATAATTAAGAAGGGTGCTTTCCAAAATTTCCTACATATAAAACACTACTATATCCCCATCCCTACCCCCAGTTTCCTGTCAGCAAGGTCTGTAAAATGACAGTAGTACATTTTTTTTTTCAACTGAGCTTTTGAATGGATTTTAATTGATCATATATCAAAAGTTTGGCCTCCTTAGGATTCTGCAGATTGTCCCTCAATCCTCGTTCTTATGACCATTCCCTTCTAATCATAAATGGGAATGAACTGTAATCAAGGAGTTCAGTTGTAGAAAAATCAGGTAGTTTCAAATCAGGCTTTGATAACAAATCTTTCAGCTGAAATGACCATGTGCTCGATCCAGGTAAGAATTTACTGTTTTATTTAACTTTGATAAAGTCCGTGTTCCCCTATTGTTGGTTGCTTATCAGGTGATACATCCATATCTACAAAACAAAATTTTGAAACAGTCAGTTAAAATGAAGTGTCAAAGGGCCTTCACTGGCTGTTTAAAAAAAAATCATTAAAATACCACATACCTTCTGCCTCTACATGATTTATAAAGTACCGTATTTTTCGTACTATAAGATGCACTCCCCACTCAAAGTGAGTGGAAATATCTGTGCATCTTATAGAGTGAAGGGGGGGGGGGGGGGGGAAGGGGTTGGTGTACCACTGTTGGGACATGCTGGAGCATTTGCTGCCAAGCAGCTGATTGGCAGTTGGATTGGCCTCTTGGAATAGCGCCAATCAGCTGTTCTAGGTGGTGAGGGTTGCTGCTGCCGCCTATTGGCCCCTGTTCATCTTGGCCCATTCACTGCCTGCCCATTCGCCATGGCTCATTTGCCGCCAATGGGCATCGAACAGTCCGCAATGAACAGTCCACGGTGAACAGGACGTAGCAATTGGCAGTGAATGGGCTACGGCAAACAGGTGGGTGGCAAACTGGCAGCAGTGAATGGGCGGCAATAGGCGGCGGTGATGGTGATCCCCGCCACCTAGAACAACTGATTGGTGGTATTCCAAGAAGCCGATCCAACCACCAATGAGCTGCTTGGCAGCGAAAGGTCCAGCATTGCCTGGGGCAGTGGCAGCTCAGCTCAGCTCAGCTCAGTTGATCGGTAGCAGGCTCTGTCGAGCCACATGCTAGTGCTGCGATAATGTGCTGAAGGTGATCAGGATGCTGTTTGCTGCAAGGACGCTAACCAGATGAATACTGGATGGATGCTGGGAGGCAGAGGCAGATTTTTTTTCCTGTTTTCCTCCTCTTAAAGTAAATGTGCATCTTATAATCCAGAGCATCTTATTGTGCAAAAAATATGGTACTATTAGTACTGGCTTAAATATACAATAGATGTAGATGAAGACATATTTCTGGACATCAATTTTGACAAGTGCTATCCTTCAAAATGTGTATTCTCCAACTCATACATACGTTACTCCTTCATATATGCACTGGTACCCAGGTTACCTCATGAAGTAGAACCAAGTCATGAATACAACTGACTTGTAAATGGGACAGATTATGTGGCTTCATGACTACTGAGGTAAACCTCATCTCTAAAGCGCACAGGATTCATTTCTATATTTGCTGGCCTGAAAAATTATGCACTTGACACTTCTTGATCATAATTAATACTAATAATTAAAATAATTCTGACAGCATTTAATGAAGATTCTATGGTATATTACAGAAATGGGAAATCCTGCCTTTCAATAGGATGCTGGACTATTAATTTAGGACATGCTGGATTGTACAGCCGGGGAACGGAAGGCCCTAGGTTCTTTTTCCTTGATGTATAATATCAGATTCCTTATTTCAATGCTTCCTTAATTCTTCAATGGAAATGGTGTCAACTGTAATTTAAAAATGTGCATCGCTGGAGGTTTTAATCTCCTCTATACATTGCAAAGAAAACTAACTACTGCTTATTTATTTAGTGTTTATAGCCACTTTTGTGGCTTCATTTTTCATGGTCTCCTTGTCCAAGAATAAGGAAATTCAAGGGATAGGTAGTTGCTTGGGCATTCAGTCCAATCCAAGCAGGAAAGGGGGAAAGGAAGCAGCTGTAAAATAAACGCTTCCTTGAATTTTTTATAAAATTCAAAGTTTTTCCATGTCTGTTTTGCAGGAATATACACCCTCTTTCACCTGGGCTGCTTTCCCATCTTTTCAGAAGTATTGCTGCCAATGTGTGTGTGTGTGGGGGGGGGACAAGTCTCACCTGATTGGGACTGAGGGTGAATCCTGTGGAAAAATAGAAGGAAGATGTAGAAAGTAAAGGCCAAAGCTCCAAAGATGGTTCCACATACCAGGAAACTATAGCTTCCTTGATCATGAATGATCTGACGAAAGAAGACAAGATATTTTAGGTTTTCAAGCTTTGGATCCTCTCTTAAAAATTAATGAGCACAGCTCATTGGCAGGAAGAATAATGTTAAAGTGCTCCAGTATTGCTGATTGAGGTTATGCAGACTTCATTTCCCTATTGAAGAAGTTTGTGCCAGACTGTCTGACCTTCAGGGAAAGTAGCATATGCCATCTGCTTCCCCAGGGTTTCTACCTGCTGGACATTAGTGTGTGTTTCCTCTCTGTGTTTGTGTGTGCGTGGGAAGACTTGCAATTCAAGAAGTGCCAAAAGCTGAGAAGCAACATGATTACATGAAGAAATGCTTATTCCATGTCTTCAGTTTAAACATCAGGGTACCTCTAAGCTTCAATCTATTAGCAGATCACCATTCAGTGGAAATGCATATACTTTGCAAGTATATATATATATATATATATGATTATTACTGGCCAGTAGTTCCATATGGTAGAAATATGTCTTTGCTAGTTTTCTTTGAACCCCTTCTCTACAAACTGCCACCTATGCTAGAGGACACATTAGTGATCCAAAATATGCTTGTGTGCTCCAAATCCCATGTATAGTTTCCAGCATTTTATTTATTTAAAAGACTCACATGGGGCATTTCCATGTAAAGCTATTCAGATATCTTTTCTGAAATTCAGTTGGTGCAGACACTACTAAGCTAGCTGAATTAGCAGTGTTGGTGTAAGATTTCAATTTTATCTTCAGTAGTTAAAATTTTCTGTTTATTTCCTGGGAGGTAGATGTTAATTTACATCCAGCAGGATGTCATTTTCATATCTAATATACTTACCGACCCTACCAGCAACTGTAGAACCATCTCTCCAATTCCTGCTCCTGTCACCAATACAGTAGTCGCACAGCCTGGAATTAAAAAGTTGGCATGCAGATGATATTAGACTGTAGTCTATGACTGGGACATTCAAATATAAATGGTAAAAATTAATCTCTAATATAAATGGCTTGTCAAGAATGCCACCTGTCTTGTGCTGAAGTCCAAGATAAACATTCAGTGTTAATGTGCCCCTATCAAAGCAAATAAGGAAGAAAAAAGCATCAGGATTTGTGGTTTATTCAGTCTGGAAAAAAATAATTAATTCCTTGAGAGCAATTCTGTGTCCTTTCACTTTCAGTACTTAGCCAATAATTTGATAGCATCTAGCTGATCTTCGCTGATTTAAAAAAACTTTAACTTTAATACAACTTCCTAGTTGTATTGTGATGGAAATGATGACAAAATATCAGGGCAATAGAGAAGACTTGGAAGTTGACAAAACATCCCAGAAGAAGTAATTTCTATTTGATTTCCAAGAAAATGTCATGGACATTTCAATGAAATCATCAGGAGTTGAATTCAACTTCAGTAATACAGTATATTACATTATATTATACAATAACATATTATATATACAATATTGTACTGTATTTAACAATATGTGTAATCAAATCTGGGCAAATATTACTGAGAATGGGAAAAATAATTTACGACAAATTAGATCATTCAAAGCTGGCAGAATATCAGAAATTTATTTGCACAAAATGAGAGTGAGATAGGCAGAATCACTGTTACTGACTCATTTATTATCACTCAGCAAGATCTGAACCAAAGTAAACCAATCTTCCTTTCTGCTATTTTGGCACAATGATGGTTCAGTGACTCTAGAAGATAGTAAGTCATTAATGGGCTCCTACTATGGGTCCTACCACCTGCTTTCCTAAACTGGCATTCTCCAACTACTAATTTTCTAGCAAAAGAAAACATGGGAACACTTTACCTTTGTACTGGAGGATATCCTCAGTGTAGGCCAGCACACTGGGAAATGTACTGCTGAGGAAGAGGCCAAGAGATGCAGTCCCCACAAAGAGGAAAACCACACTGGTAGAAAAAATTAGGAGTAGGAAGAATGTTATAAGCACTCCAACCTGCAATGACATTAAAAGGGAAAGTAGAGGAATCAAGACAGCCAAACTCAGCTCTGAAAGAAGCAGCAGCAATTATAAAAAATACATCACAAAGAAAGTAATAAATACGATTACAGATTCTGAAATTAGCATCTAAAGTTGTAAAAGGTTAGAATAGTCTGAGGGAGGAGCCAAGAGAGGAATCAATTTGGAGTCTTTATGTTCCCACAAGTAATCCAACTCCACTCCCCATCTTGCATTCTGTTAACTTTTTATCTAGTGCTAAATTACAGCTAACCATTAGTTGACTTTGTGTATGGCTTGTCCTATAAATCTTAACTGGAGCTTAATATATGTAGTTCTGGTTCTTTGTGTCTGACAAAAAAAGTTCCAAGTATCTTTACTTGACACCATTTCAGATTCTGCAGGAAATTTACAAAAGAGAGAGAGATGGGTTGCCCCTGATTGACCAACATGCCCTTTCATTGCTCTCCTACTTCAACTTTGTACTTTGATACCTGCAGCAAAGAACCAGAGACCTACTGAAATCAACGTTTTGAGTGGTTGCTGCTATTTTCCTCCAGGGTTTTGCTACTGTATTGTTTTAGTATAATTTTCTTAAAATGTACTGTATGTGGTTAATGTGCCATTGTTTTGTTTTTCCTTAATTTAGTTCAGAATGGTATTTTTTCAGAGTTTAGGAAAGAATAGGGAGCCTGCCATACAGAAAGAAAGGTAGAATACATGGCTTCAGGGGAACTGATAAAAATGTTTATCAGTTGCAACCTCCCTCTATTGGAGAGATCCTTTATTCTTCCACAAATAATGGACCATTTGTTGAATGGATCTGAATTATCAGAATCATAATTAGCAATTGCTTTGTAGTTGTACTTTGTCTTAATCTACATTGTATATTACATTGAATTAGAGCAAGAAATGTGTTTGTTTGGTTTTATTTCGTCTAAAACACCAATATTTTTAGGAAAAAAATATAATACTATTAATTACAGCATTTTTTAAAAAAAAGAATTAAAGAATAACAACTCCAGAAGAACTTCTGGAATTGAAAATATATATTTTCAAAAAGATTGCTTTGTTGGAAATCCTAAGCTTTCACATTAGAATTGTGGTTCATATGAATCCCTGAAGAGAAAGTATATTAATCTGTCTGTCCCCAACACTCCCAAACATGATGCCCTCCAGATCTATTGAGATACATCCTACTTTTGTATCATGACAATTAACACTAAAAATTCACAAAGTTTGTTATTTGCTTGGTGAATAAGATTTGGCCATACCACGTTGATGAAAACCATGGTTGCTGGCTTCATTCTGTAGGACACAGGGATAGAAATGAGTCTGCCCAGTGTGATGAACCCCCAGAAGAGACTGGGTAGATAGCCAGCCCTCTTGTGTCCCACTGAGAGTGGTTCCTCTACAGCATAGCTGTATACAAAACCAGAGTATTCACCCTGAAGGGATGAAAACATGCTTCATTATATTTGCACTCTTTCTGTATTAAGCAATGACCATAACATTCATCTTTTATTCATTCAGATGATTTTTAATAATATATAATTACAGTTCTCTAGACAATTGGATAAAACAATTAAAATAATGGTGTTGGACTATCTGGCACAATTTAAATCAAAAGATAGAACTTAAAAAGTCATTTGTAAATCTAGTACACATTTTTTTTTAAATTCCCAGAATCACTTAATTTGTGAAAATAACTTGTAAGAATAAGGTATTAGATGCAGGCAACAAAATAAAAGGAGGGAAGAAATACATTTACAAAAATATAAGTAGCTAGGTAAAAAAATGTTCTGTTCTTGCTTAGAGTCAAAGAATTTTACCAACAGAGCAACAATCAACAATCAGCAAACTTGGGAAAGAAAAAAAAGGAAACATTACATGTTTATGATTGAAAACTATCCTTTGATTTTGGAACATATTAACATTTCAGGCCAGCTGCAGAGATCGCACCTGAAACAAAATTAGATTGTCTACATGGTAGTTGCTGAGCATCTTTGTTAGTCTCTCTCAATCTTGCATTCTCCAACTCAGCAAACCCCAATCTCTGAAGCAGCTTGATTAGACTTGGGAAAGCTACTCTTGTAGGACAGATGTTTTCTTTATCACTTGCCCTTACCAGGATCCCATCTGTCATAAAAAGGAGGAGAGCTCCAGTCACATGGACACCAAAGTAAGAGCAAGGAAGTCCTCTGAAATTCTTGCTTTGGCAGCACCCAAAGAGGTCGTCATGCCCTGGGGAGAGAAAACAATGCCATGTAAATGTATTGATTAAACTGCTAGTACTGTATAACCAGCCACTTTCTAAACATGAGTTTAGCATAATTCACATTGAGGAGTTGAACAACAACTCTCATTTGGATAAGCTTATATTTAGTTTATATATTTATAATTTTGATTTCTTTGGGCACCATTCCAAATAATTCTGGTTGTCCATTCCTAGTATATTAAAAGAAGAAGAAGAAGTGCAATAATTGTTGGTTTCAAAGCATAATGTTGGTGTTAAAGGAATGTATGATATTATTCTTCCCTCACCAATCTTGGCTATAAATCTGTAATTATTACAGAGAAAACAGTAACCAATGTTAGATAAGGTTAATACAAAAAAGATATAAATTTTAAAATGAAAAGATTCCTTATCTACAAAAGATGCCCAGGTGTGTTAGACCACAATACTAATGCTTCCTAGTCAAATTAGTCAATAGTTCGTGATATGTACTCTAAGATCTGAAAGGTACCAGCAAGAGAAAGGTAGAACAATGGTGTATTGCAGGTTAATTCTGCTGACTGCCAGCAGTCTGATTCTCACCAGGCTCAAGGTTGACTCAGCCTTCCATCCTTTCAAGGTGGGTAAAATGAGGACCCATATTGTTGGGGGCAATATGTAGACTCTGTAAACCGCTTAGAGAGGGCTGTAAAAGCACTGTGAAGTGGTCTATGTGCTATTGCTATAATATAAATGAGTTCCCTAACTGAGATGTGGATAAACGTTTTGCACTGAAGGTTCACTAGTAAATGCTTGGAACCTCATGCCAGCAGTGGATGGGGTCTTCCATTTTTCTCCTGTCTCATGCACTCAAATGTGCCTTCCTTTGTTTCTAGGGGAAAAAAACCTGTTATTTTAAAAAAAAAATGAAACCAATGAGCAGCTCTTTTTTCATCCATCTTAGATATAGTGCAAGGGATGCTTTTCTCGGAGCTGGATCTTTCCTCCTCAGTTCTAATATTCCACCACTCATGCAAATTATACCTTTTGCTAGAGTTGAAGAAAGCCACCCATTGGGAAAGGTGCAACTCTCAGGGAGAGGAAGCAATGGTGAGAAACAGTTAAGAAGTCTATATGCTACCAGTCCTTCATTTAATCCCCAAGAGTTTCAGGTCCTATGTATTCTCATTAAAGAGCAACTATGGATGTGGAGCAATAGATCTGAATGAAACAAAAGGTATAATGAAGAAGTGACAAAATAATTTGTGGAATCAATTCAGGAGTATTGAAGTTCTGTTGGAAACTTTCCAAGAAGCAGTGATTCAGTTGGTAGCTGTTTGTTTGATGCAACAAGACTCTTACCGTATATACTCGCATATAAGCCGATCTCGCATATAAGCCGACCCTTAAAAAACTGCCCCAAAATGAGGCATTTTGCAAAAACTCGCATTAAATTAGAGGGAAATAAATAAGAGGGAAAAATACAGAGGGAAAAGTCGGCAGGGCAAAAGTTGCGGCTCATCGTCCATCCAGGGAGAAAGGCTGCAAAGGGCCAGGTGAGGGCTGCAGCAGCGACTTAGCGTGGCGACTTGCTCCAGCAAATCAGATTTATGCGCGTATAAGCCGACCCCCAAATTTTTGGGGAAAAAAAAAGCGTTCTAAAGTCGGCTTATATGCGAGTATATACAGTATTATTTTTGATTGCTTCTAAAAGTTGTCTTGCACTCATGGTTTGTGCTTTACAGGCTAATGTCACCGTTTCTACATTTGTCACATGCACCTAAGGCATATTGACAGGTATTGCAGTTAACTGCATGGCTTAATGAGGTTTACTAAACGCCACCATAAAATGTGAACACATGCTCCTAAAGTTCATAATGTGCAAGCTGATAGATGTTGCTGTGAAACTATCAACTAAATAAAGCAACACAGCTTTATAATACAGAAAATTGCTTCCTATTAGAAGAAACCTTCTAGGCATGTATTGATTGCTTTTCATCTTCAAACTACACACTGTGAAATAATTGCCTTATTTATTAATGAGAATTAATGAGACTTATTACAGCAGAGGGATATAGTTATTTTTGCCCAGTTAAAAGTGGCTTCTTTATTAGGGGACCAAAGTGAATATGGAGCCACCTTTTCAACTAATAAGAGTTTTTTATGGACAAATACAAACGACTGTTCTAAATGCAGTCCACAAGACAATCTACTGCAATTATATTAACTATGAACTACACCGAAGAACCTGCCCTGGGAATTCATAAACTGCTGAGTGTAATATTAACAGACACTCAAGACAAACATCATATTCTCGTATTAATGGACCAACCAGTTTGGATGCTTTGACTTCCATTTGATATGAATTACAATTCTGGAAATCAGCCTATAGGACTATATAGAGGACGAGGAAGAGAAAATTATGTAATCTGCAACTCAGAACACTTTTGCTAGAGTTTTTTTTTGAAATCTCTATCATAAACAACCTTCAGTAATTCTGATGTCTATGTCCATTTTAGAAGAAGAATAAAGACCATTTTGGAATTTGAGGTATTTGTTGAAAATTAACATTAGCATCTTAATATGGAGGGTTTTTTCCTTTGGAAATCAGCATACTCCCACAATAAGACAAAGATTCCCACATTAAGAGAAAGGCTACCTTTATATAACATATTAACTTATGCTTAATATAATCTATTCAATTAATCCAATTTTATGGTTTGCACAACTCACTGAAGATGACATAACACAAGCTGTGTCTGAACATCATCTTAAGTTACAGTATAGGTAATTAATTTGATTCTGTGTATTGTGTGAACACAGCTATTATATGATTGGTTCAGTTTTGGCTGATTCTACTGCAGGAACTATAGCCAATTCAGGCTGATACAATAAACCATGACTTCATTATCTTGGTTTAATGTTAGGTATAAGCCCCAGGCCTTCATAGAACAGCACATTATCTTCTCTTGGTTTTGCTGAGATAATGGAAGCAAAGTAGACCCAAACTGGAATAATCTATCTCACCTATTTCTACTTGGATTTTTGATGAGGAAGTAGAAGAGTCATCTTTGTCAGTTATCCGTGTTTCCATTGCCAATTCGTCTGCAGGTAACAGTGGGGGACTTCCAGTGGGGCAACAGGGCACAAGCCTTTCCTTATACAGTAAAAAGAATACTGCAATGGGGACAGGCAGCTAGGAAGCAATAGAAAAGAGAAAGGACAGTTAGCCAAGTAGACCTACGTTGTACTACATCCACTGTATAGGTTGTATGTTAGTTCTTCCACTGAAAGAGGCTGATCTGGAAATTCTTTGATGTTACTTGTGTGTATAGCATCATCTTTTCCCAGCATATACTAAGAGGAAGGGCACAGGTAGCATGATTACATATAGACAATTATAGCCTTCCTGCTTTTAAATCAATGTGTTGGAACAAAACGTTTTGCAACTGCAGGTTCTATTGGCAAGAATATTTTAAAATTTGCCTTTACGAAGTTTCTTTTGCTACATTTTTATAAAGGGCTAAAAACGGAAGAGGTTCCACTGGATTAGAACATATAGTGTAAGACAGCAACACATTTTTAAAAATTTATTTAATTCAATTTGGATGTTGCCCAATTCCAAGTAACTTGGCGCAGCTAACAACATTGGCGCAAAACAACACAAAAATAATTACAATCCCCCAGAACTACAGTACCAGTTCTGTGGGCTTGTCGGATGTGGCGTGGCTTGTTGAGTGTGGCTTGTTGGGCATGGCAGGGGAAGGATACTATAAGGAAGTATCCTTACAATATCAGGGAAGGATACTGATCAATAGAGGAGATGCATTACAGCCATTATGAGTAGCATATTTGGCTCTCCAAATGACAAGCTGCGAAACTCAACCCAGATATAATATTTGACATGGTTTTGTTTTGTTTTTTAAAAAAAAACCACCTCAGTCAGATAGGTTCTTTTTTTTTTTTACTTAAATTACATCATGCGTTTTCAACTAAATGTACTTCTCTGCTAACTGAAGAAACAACATGCTGTTTCTCACTATGCCAGCAGGTGACAGGCCAGGACCACAGATGCTAGCAATTCTGGTACCTGCAATGAAAATAGCTTTGCATTTTACATTAACACTGAGACTTGTATTTAATGACTGCAACTAAATTGTGCACTCCATCTGGACAGGCATTATCAAAAGATTAGACATGGATCCCAGAAAATTCCTGAGGGCACTTCATCACTAGTACTTCATCACTAGTACTTTTCATTCATTGCATTCAGATATATAAAAACAGCTTGCCTTTGTGGCTTTTGCCACAATATAAAATGGTTCTGTTAAATGCACAGTTTTTGCTAAGCCTGGTAAAATATTATGCACAATGGCAGAGTAGAAGCTGTATCTGAAAGTAATTAATGTTAATTGAAGCTATCTTTTTCCTGTCCCATCTGATTGATGGTGACTGCTAGAACATTCATCATTAATGAGTGATTGCTCTGAGGTTTTTTTTTTTTTCTGTCTGTGACTTAAAGAGAGCTGTAAATCCACATTTCCTGATTTTTGTTGGCTCACAGAGTTATTTCAAGGTATGGAGCATTCTCTCCCTGCCTGCTCCCTTCTCCTCAACTGAATTCATTTAAGAGGTCTCCATTATTCATAGAACAATAGAAACAAGAACAGCTAGTTCAGCCCCATGGAAGAAAAACATTTTCCTTTAATAGTTAGAATCTTTCCGGAGGTCAGGACCAATTTATGTTAATGGCAAATTTGCTATGAAAGTAAGAACAGCAAAAACAGATGCATATTTCACAGATCATTTGAACAATGCGAAGCCATAAAATATTGGGCAAATACTCTGTTATGTGTTGGGCTATTCCTATATGAGTGGAATAACAGTCCACTTGCAGATGGATGCAAGGATGAATGGGAGCAGTGGTTCAGTGTATGTGAGACTTACAAAACTGAGGAAGGCCAGTCCATGTAGCTATTATCTTGGCTGCAAGTTTGAAGGAGCTTGCCAAACAAGATCTACATGATCTAAAATAATTTAGAGCAAGTTCCAGATAACAATAATCTGAATCATGTATTATATACAAGGACTCATAGCAATCCAAAATCAAATAACTGAAATGGTGTTAATGGCTGTCCCATATTACATATTCCCCTCCGTTGGTAAAATCGGGCAAACCATCTTGGTAAAGTGCAGTATTTTGCTCAGTGGGTTCAAAGCTGGGTCCTTTTCAAGAAGAAGAAATAGCTCACAGGGACAAAGAATCAGATGTTTGCAATAGTTTTTCTTCAAACATGTTAAGTAAATAGCACTGACTTCAGATACCGACGTCACCACCAAACTTACCCTGTCCTCAAATCCACAATTGCTTTTCATTTCTAATGGACTGATGTGAAGAAATATTCATCTTCATTGCTGCCATCATAATTCATGTCATAAGTTTCCATTGAATTGGAAAGAACAAGAACTGTCCATCTTTTCAGTCTGAAGCAGTACTATTAGAAGTTATGGGACTAACATATTTTATAATTATAAGTTGTTGGAGCTGCCAGTTTAAGGAAGCCTTTCTCTAATCTCTGATTCTGTTCTACTTGTTTCTAATCTCCTTTTGCAGATCAATTACCTGGACCGCAACATTTACAATAATATTCCAACATGACATAAAACTATTGTGGGAAGGATACATATAGTCCTCGCTTAATGACCAGTTGCTTAACGAGTGTTCAAAGTTACAATGAAGCTCCTCAGAATTAGTTACAACCCATTTTTGAAGTTCCAATGGCAATACAAACCCTGTAGCCATGTGTGATCGCATTTTAGGCACTTGGCGATCAGCTCTCATTTGCAATCATTTCTATCATCTCCCAATCACATAACCATTATTTTTGGCAGTTTTTGCTAGTTTCCATTGTTTACCTCTGATTTCTGGCAAAAAACACCAATTAGAAAAAATGGATTTTGTTTAATGAGCACGTTTTCTTAATGGCCGCAGCATTCACTTATTGACTGTGGCATTTGCTTATTGACTGCTGGAAAAGCAGTTGTAAAATTGGGCATGGTCACATGGAAACCTGTTCATCAAGACTTATGAGCATAATTCCTGGCTCACTTATAGTCGTAAGTTGAGGATCATTTATACAGATAGTAAGGCTCTATACTGTAAATTGGAAATGAATAAATAAACCCATAGGAAGGAATTGCAATAAGAAACTTGTTTGTGGTGTTCCCATTTCTTTATTTCCAAGGTTTGGTTTCTAATTAAAGTGACTATGAAAACAATATCTGGTTCATTTACTTATTATCCCACCCCCATACTGGAAACATCTGAAAATAGTGATCTTAAGATATTTTTATCCACCATACAACCAAGAGCAATGTATTCCTGTTCCTTTTCTCTGATTGTTTTCTAATAGCATACCTTTGGTGTCTGCTTATTTACAATCTATGAGGTCAAACTATGAAGACCAAATGCTGAACTCAGTAGGGCCCTGCAGCAAAACTCTTCTTATGTAGGAAAGAGAGAAAATAGCCTGAGGTCAATCAGAGACTCTCATGAAACTAGAGACTGGAAGATTGCAAGGCCTATTTTAACACTCTCTATCAGGGGTCTCCAACCTTGGCAACTTTAAGTCTGGCGGACTTCAACTCCCAGATTTCCCCATTTTGACACTCTCTGCCAGGGGTTTCCAACCTTGGCAACTTTAAGCCTGGAGGATTTCAACTCCCAGAATTCCCCATTTTAACACTCTCTGCCAGGGGTCTCCAATCTTGGCAACTTTAAGCCTGGTGGACTTCAACTCCCAGAATTTCCCAACCAGCTGGCTGGGGAATTCTGGGAGTTGAAGTCCGCCAGGCTTAAAGTTGCCAAGGTTGGAGACCCCTGCTCTATGCCACACAGAAAACTTCCTTATTTAAGTAAAGTAAGTATATTTTTCAACTTTAACATGATACATCCCCATTGAACAGCTCCCAGAGACATTGAGAGACATTTGCTGCACATTGCAAGTGAAAAGACACAATTGCTTCAAAAACAAAAAGGTAGATGCTGCCTTAGTCATCGTTTTGAGTTGCTTTCGAAAGGTAGCCTTAGAGTCTGAAACAAGAACCTAAATAAGAGGGGATTAAGGAAACAATTGCTGTAGTTAGATCTTCCTCTCTCAGAAAAATTACTGTAAAGCTCCCATACCAATAAAAGTACCGCTTGACTTTGAACAAAAATAAAAAAGAAATCTCTGAAAATCTTAAGGGGTGGCACTTTTTAAAAGACATAATCTTGTCCTGTCACTGAATTTGCTCTTCCTACAACTCGAGTAAAATTCTTCTACCTCCATCTAAGTATACTACAAACACAACTGTTTAATTCTCTTCTTCCTCTGAATTTTGCTTATCTTTCACCTTTAATTTTAATGGTTAAATGATGCTGATCAGCCAATTTGGCTTCTACTGCTGGTTTAACTGCCAAGATATATATGGCCAGAGCCAAAACACTTTATTGCAGGATCTCACAATTTGCTTTTAGAGTGACATCGGTAATGTGGCTCTGTTGCTTAATAACAAACCATGGCCCCGGATTCACCAGCCTATCAGAAGGCGAAACAAGCAGTACCTTCAGAATCATTTTTGTGTTATGTTTCACTAATGCTCTGCCTACAAGGCTAACATCTTTGTACCCATGTAGCATAAATAGGGAATGCAAACAATGGATTCCCCTATTTTCCCAGCAGAGATAAACTGAACGTCAACTCCCATCAACCTCCAGACACTATAAATCCAACAAATCTGGAGGAGACTGGGAAAGCTGTTAAATGCCTTCACAGCAGAGATTCTACTTCAAAGCAGTCTTCCCCCTCCCCTGTGGATTTGGTGGATTGTTGCAACATTCCACATAACAAATAGTAATATCTTATATGACCTACCATGGGTCTGAGCAAATTTTTCAAATCGGATTAAATAAATAGTGAATGAATAAGCAGCTTTTGCTTCTCAAACAGTTTAGGTGTTATTACTCCTCTGGCCAGTGAGAAGGAATTGACTGATATCAATACTGATATCATGTTACTGATAACTAGTTCACCCATCTATCTCAGAGAAATAGTTATTGATCAACACACTAGTATAATTTGACCCATTTAGAAGCTGTGTAATCAGCACAAGAAAACATCCCTATGGTTAGTTTTCAATCAATCATTAGAAGAAAGGGTTGACCTTATTTTGTCGAGATTCTCTCCCAGCCTTATTCCACTGCTTTTGAGAAAAATCTGCTGAAGGGGAAATTTTAGCAGATGAAGCCCCATTCCATTTCCACCCTATCCCATAGAAATTGTCAGGGAACTATTGAAAGAATGTATGGAGGACCAAATCAAAAGGCTTTTCAATCTGAAAAGTCTTTGTTTAGTGTCCTACCTCTATAGGAGACCCTGGATCCAATCTATCACATAGTCTAGCTCCTTTTCTATTTTCTGTGTGTGCAATAGTGTGTTTCTTTAAACTGCAATACAGAGATTGCATGCTAACATTTCCCACAGAAGATACCCTGCCCATATTTTCTACCACAGAAGAAATGAAATTTAGGACAAACTGCAGCTAACACTAGAAGATCACAAAGAAACCAAGGAATAATATTGAAGAACGTGATGGGATGGATGGATCAAGGTGCAGGAATTTGGTCACAGTAGCAACCTAATGGGAAAAGAGGTATTTAAATTCATGACAGAGCCTTTCCAATAAGCTTTATATTGTGTCAGCTTTATATTTGTAATATAATTTTCCACCACAGGAAGGGAAAGATGGGGTGGGGAAATTTATAATGTTCCAAATATTGTTAAAATACATTTCTCAGCATCCCTCATTATTGCATATTACTTGTTAGCAGTGCTGGGTTTTTTATGTAAGCTGGATGATGCTTGGTTGCAAATGCTTACCCTAAAAGTTGGCGGAGCAGGGAATCTAGAAGTCTTCTAGCATTATGTGAACTTTTAGGAAAACAATCTTTTGGAATTCTTTTGAATTTTATATTCCAGAATTCAAGATCAATTCATCCAAAGAACTCAGGGCATATTCATCACTTAATACAGAAAAACATTTAAGGCACACATCCAGTGTTAGTATTATTGCTAGAAGATTTGTCACAAATTATCTATCAAAAAAAAGATCCCACACAAATCACTTCAAAGTTAGCGTAATTAGCAGTTGTCACTATTTTCCACTTCATTCATTTATGTTCTCGTTTACTCAAGAAGTAGGTGTGATAGAAATCACATCATATAAAAACCTTATCACTTTTTAACAGTGCTACAATTATAATTTTCATTAACCAATTTCATTGGGTAGCTCCGGGCCAATTTAATAATGCTTTTTGGACAATTAATACAGGAGCCCTGGTAGTGGAGTGGTAAAAGTGCAGTATTGCAGGCAAACTCTGGCCAGGGCCTATAGTTTGTTCCTGATCGGGTCAAGGTTGATTCAGTCTTCATCCTTCTGAGATTGGTAAATGAGGTGTAAGGCCTCCAAGTTGGCCATTCTTTCTTGTTGACCAACTGTTCAAAACAGATGGATGTGATTTATTGTGTTAAATAATAAGCACTGGATTGCAAAAGTGTTGTTCTGCCTGACATACTGTCCCCACTAATTCCTCAGTATTTGGTCTTTCGTCTTTGAATCCTGAAACATCCGTAGCATTTCTCTGATTAAAAAGAATACATAAACCATACATTTTATATTTATTTTGTGCCTATGTGTAAGTATCACCCAATGTAGGTATCCCTCAAACCAATCCTACATATTTTCTTACACTTTACAGAATTTCACACTGCATTCTCACACCCTGACAACTCAATCACCATATTGTTTAATTTGAAAAAAAACCCACTTTCCCTTTTGATAAAGAATATTCATTTCTTATGTTCTACCAGCTCTATATGTTTTGCTCATCTACATCATATTTGGCTTGTAAAGTAGATTTTTCCTACATTTCCCAAGAGAGGCAGAAAATAGAAGCTCTGCCACCCACCCAAGTGCTGGAAAACCTTGCAGAGGCTGTGAAATATTAAAAATTGTACAAGCACATTGCAGATTTAAGTTTTGCATTATCATAGCAGAGAATCATAACAAGCTACTTCCTCCAGTAACAGGTCTTATGAGACTGTCACCCAGGAGAAGTTAGAGTTTTCTAACTAGTAGGGGTTTTTATTGCCTCTTTTAAAACTAAGAACCCAACAAGTACATTATAAAAGAGAAAAGAAATAGCTTTTCTCAACACGAGGCCTGTTCAACTCAACGATGCCTATGACAGGATAGTGCAGATGTCAACCTCACAGCCCAGATTTTGGCTCTCAAGAGGTCTCCTCCTGCCCAGGATCTCTGCTGGAGTCACACTGGTTAGTTTCTTATTCTCAGGAAGCAGGAACAGAGCAGAGAAACTGGCAGACAGAAAATCAGTCAGCTACAAGTGACAATTAGAAAGGATTTTTGTCAATATTTGTCATCTACAACTTATCTTTCCTCATTTAGCAAAATGGCAGGAGTTTCCCAAATCACATTGTAAATACTGGTTCAGAATACAGGTAGTCCTCAATTTACAACTGTTCCTTCAGTGACCGTTCAAAGTTACAATGGCACTGAAAAAAGTGAGTTATGACCATTTTTCATATTTACAATCATTGCAGCATTTTGATCATCACATGATCAAAATCCAGTTGTTCAGCAACTGATTCATATTTATGATAGTTGCAGTGCCCCAGGATCACCTTCTAACAAGCAAAGTCAAGGGAGAAGCCAAATTCACTTAACAATCTTGTTACTAACTTAACAACTGCAATAATTCATTTAATAACTGTGCAAGAAAGGAGAAAATAGTAAAACGGGGCAAAACTCACTTAACAAATGTCTCAGTTAACAGAAATTTTGGGCTCAGTTATTGTCATTAAGTCAAAGAGTACCTGTATAACAATTTTCCAAGCATATAACATGATGAGATCATAACCTACTCATATATGAAACTCATAATAGGAAGACTACAACAGTGTGATTTGCCCTTCCTTTAAACACCCATTTCCGCCAAAAGTCTTTCGTTGTACCTAATGAAAAAGACATAACAAATTGGGACAATATTCTAATAAATTTTGGAAATGACTCAATACAAAATAATGTTTTATCACATCTGATAGACATGTTTAAAAACTCCAAATTATTGGAATGGTATACATAATACAATGCTGAAAAAAACTCTGGGATTTAAATTTGAAATGAAGCCACAAATTTTCTTACTTTCTTAGAAAACAATCACCATAATTTAATGAAATATATGCTTACAGCACCAATCTTGCCCCACGCAGGAAGCAGCATACAATTCCAACAATGTGTGACTGGAAACTCAAATTTGGAGAATATGAAGTGATGGCAAAACTAACAGTATATATTCAAAACTGAGGTTTAACCAAATTTAGGCAGGAATGATTTCCCTATTTGCAATATATTTCACAGCATGGCAATTACAAGCCCTACAGTCTGGCTTCCCAGAGGACCTAAATGTTTACATGCACAGTAAATCAGCATATGAAGAAAAAGGGAAAAGTTAGAAATTCAACAGTTACTTTCCTTCTTCCTTTTTTTGGTTTTTTAATTGTTGCTAAATTTGCTTATCTATTCTCTCTCTTCTGTAGGCCAGACAAGGAATAATGGATGGAAACTGAACAAGGAGAGATTTAACCTGGAAATAAGAAGAAACTTTCCGACAGTGAGAACAATCAACCAATGGAACAGCTTGTCCTCGGAAGTTGTGGGAACGCCATCAGTTGAGACTTTCAAGAAGAGATTGGACTGCCATTTGTCAGAAATGGTGTAGGGTCTCCTGCTTGGGCGGGGGTTGGACTAGATGACCTACAAGGTTCCTTCCAACTCTGATTATCTGTTATCTGTTTAGTAATATTTAAACTATTAAGTAATACTACGATGATGACTTTGACATTAAGTAATCAGCTCAAGAATGAAAGTTTTACTGTACAACAAATATTTTGATGAAATCAGCAGCGGCTTTCTTTTTCTAATGTTATATTCAGTTTTGGTTGAAAGTTATCTTTCCAAAACTATCATCCTAAATTGTAATTAATATTGATAGAATATTTCATTTTACTTTATTTCCACAGTCTCAGTTTTCTAAATAATGGAGTATCAATCCTTAATTAATACTGCATAGCTATAATTGTACTGAAACAATACAATGCATTAAGAATTGTAAAACATATTAATAAAAAATAGCAACCCACCCACCCTCCCCCCAAAAAATTTGAAACAAAAGCCCACTGTCTTTTTTGCTGTGTATTGTCATGATAGCAATGTCTGCGGTCATTTCAATAGCCTCTTTTATGCTTATTCATACAGCACAACATGCCTACAGTCAGTGAGAAAAGGCAAATTTAATTCCTCCCTTTCTGCCTGCCCTCCCCAACCTCTCATAAAAAAGCAAAGCTCCCATTGGTATGACTGATTGGGTACAGGGTAGATTTACTTAAATTCCTCTGTCCATTCAGTTTAGACACTGATTGGGGCGCTGACAGCAGTGACCTGACTCCACACTTGCCACCAACCTTCCAAATGGCCTCTTTGTCACCTCCAAATTGCCAATTAATGTACCCTCTTATTGTCTGTAACCAGGGCTTCACCCTTGTCATGCCATTCAAATTCTCAATAGTATACCAACTTTAGAGTAAGTCTCCATGAACTGAGTGGTATTCACTATGTGATGTAAACATGTACGTTCATTAAGGTTAATAAAAATAAAAGAAATACCCACATAAAAAAATAGGGGACTGCAAGGGAACATATAACTTCAGACTGTTCTATCAACCTGTTCTGACAGTTCTAACAAGCTCAAGGCTGAGTGGAGATTGAAATCAGAAGCCCTCTTGAAATGGTACTGATCATGAAAAACATCAGTCATTAACTAGTCCTCCTACTTCCAGACTTTCTTCCTTGAAATGTGGAATTTTATTAACAAGGGAAAATAGGAAAAATGTCAATTAATTTAACTGGACTCTATAAAAGAGGAAGAAAAGGCAGTGACTGTTTCAGAAAGGACTGAGGAGGATTATGAATTTGTTTCCTGGTTTAGCAAGATTTAAATATCAGGCAAAGTATGGTTCTTCTGTAGCAAACCATTTAGGCAATCTACTTCTTGTCAATCTGATAATTTCTGCACAAGTGAACACTTCATTGAATGTTGCTTTTATGCTATGGCCTCTCGAAATGTGATAACTCATTAAGTAAAGCTTTAAATTTTATCTGTGCCCCATTGTTCATATGACTGTAATATTTGGACAAAGGATGATGGCGGAAACATTTTGAGAAGATTGATCTGCCAGAATGTCAAAAAAAATTGCAACCTGGAATCAGAAACTTCTACTTGCATTACTCTGAAGATGTGTATGAACATTATACATGGAACGAACCATTGACTATGAGGGTGGCCATACTTACGTTGATCAGAGCCATAATCCAGAAAGCATAAGACACTCTGGTCACCACCAGTCCTTTTATGGGTAGGTCATAATGTGTCAGGTTCCCAGGATGATGTGGGACCAATGACTTCCGGATGTGAGGAAGGTTGCTACTACCACTGGCTGTGCCATTTGCCAGGATACAATTGGTGTCTGATAGAAAAGGGTCAGCTATCAGAGGACTTAGCAGGGCACCAAAGCCCACAAAAAAATGAAGGGCCTACAGAGAATAACAAAGAGAAAAGCTGGTTAACTACTCTCAGATTATGATATCCAACATTGCCAGTAACAAATCTGGCCAGATGAAATGAATAGGGTTCAGAATGAATTAATAGTTTATCGCTAAATTCATCTGGGTTCTCGAGACAGATTGTGAAAGGCTGTGTGCACAGTTAACTCTGCAATAAACTTATTATGCTACTCAAGTGCTGTTCACATTTTGCTCCTCCTATGCGAGAGACTAGAATTATAGACATGTCCTATACCACAGAAGAACCAGAGGATAAGTCAGCACAATTATGATGCTGACTTCAGGTGTGATGCAAATCAATATTGTAACTCTGTTCAATATAACATGCTAAACCATATTATGGTTTGGTTTATTATATCAGCTAAACTAGATAATTGTTTAAGATTATGATGGAGTAGGAATAATTTAATCTCATTTTATAGCTGTGGTTTTCTATAGATTAACTTGCTTTAACCATAGCTAGTATGTTACCCAAGATAGGATTAATGGGTAGTTTATGGCTAAACAAAGATTAATCCTCCAGGAAAATGTAACATGTCTCTATCTTTTGGTAGCAGAAGATGAGATTGTGGTAAAATGGTTATTTTAGAATGATAGTTTCCCAAGCCAAAGATACGTTTTAACAGCTTCATATGTAACATGATTTGTTATGATTCAAAACATGATTTGAATGGGGTGTGCAAGAAAGAGGGAAGTATCTATTTTAGTAAATGGGAACATGATAAGAACTCTAAAATATTTAAAAAACTGACAAAATGTATTGAAATATGTATACAAAACTGACAAAAGAGTCATGGTGGTGCAGTGTTAGAATGCAGAATTACAGGCTAATTCTACTCATTGCCAGGTGTTTGATTGTGATCGACTGAAGGTCGATTCAGTCTTCCATCCTTCTAAAGTCAGTAAAATGAGGACCCAGATTGTTGGGAGCAATATGATGACTCTGTAAATCGCTTAGAGAGGCTGTAAAGTACTATGAAGTGGTATATGAGTCTAAATGCTATTATTATTGCTAGAATGTATCCACAGATTAACTTCTATTGATAAAGGATTGTACATTCATTATTCTAACACAATGAAGTACTTACATCTTATCTTACTTATTCAGAAACAAGTTATAAATTGATACACTCAATTCTATTGCTCCTAAGGCTCATGTTCTGGTACTCTTGATTGGTCTGAATGCCAGATCAACATTGAAATTAATTGCATTAATTCATTATGTGCAGCATTCCTTAGTTCTAAATCATGCTTCTGTTTGAAGCCAACATGCCTTTACTTCTAGTTTTGCACCCAAATGTTAATCTGGGGAGAAGGACGGTATAGGGCACATATCTTCTTGCTTGGACTAAGGTATATATAAAATGGAGATAAGGAGATAAAGGAGATAAGGAGATAAAATCCCTGTGGATTTTTCTCTGCTAGTTGTTGCCAAATACAGGGGGTGGTGTTCATCTCCATTTCAAAGTTATTGACCCAGTGCTGTCCAAAGTTATTTCTGCAGTCATGTGGCCAGCATGGTGTCACACAGCACTGTTACTTTCCATTATTTACTACCAATATATTTACTTTTATAATTATACTTTTAATATATTATAATAAAAGTATTATAAATGATACTTTTAATATATTTACAATTGATCTACTTGTATTTGCATACTTATATCTCACAACAGAAACTGAAAGGAAATGAAAATATTATATTCCAAAATGCAACATGGAGGGTGCAGAAAAGAAAATATACAGGTATTTGGGACACAAGAGAAATCCAGAGATGCCCAGATGCAATAGCATTTACCATTTTTAGTCACAGATTTTGCTCTAACTGCTCTAATATAGGATTTAGGAAAATTCTGTCTTTTTGAAAGTACCAAGAAGTTTGAAGCTTCCCCTCCATGTTGCACTGATTTTGACTCTGAAGATAATAAACCATCCAAGCTCAGTACAAAATAAAAATGTACTTCCTTCTCCCTAGCATACAAATGGGACTCAGTTTACTTATCTTCATATTTCCCTATCAGAGAAAAACATTCCTCATCATGGCAAGTACAAGGGAGCCTTGAACAGTTATGAACCAATGGAGAAGGATGGGAATACAAGCAAAACAAGCAGGGGTGCAAAATTAGGCCTGGCATACACCAGTCTCCTTCTCACCTGCAGGAAGACCGCTGAATCCTTCTGATAAATCTTCACCAGCTGCATATTGGAAAGTGTGTCGATACACCCCATGGCCAGCCCAGCCACAGCCATGACCACCGCAAGAACCACCACATTATGACAGACAGGGATGATGGCAAAAACCACAGAAATAGCCAGGGATGAAGCAAAGAGAGCGAGCAGAGAGTGTGCCAATCTGGAAAAAGAAAAGGCGCAAGTTATTTATGTTGCTGTATCATAGGCCAGTCATAATATGAGGATTGCTAGATCTGTTTCCACTTCCGGCATTTTTAGTATTCAAAAGGGGTATATGTTTTAACTTCTCCTACTTGCTCATTGGTAGAATTATGTCTAGTTTTAATTGACTAATGCTTATTATGAATTTGACAGAAGACAGTGCCATGTAATGTAATTGACATCATGATATATATGAAAAACAAATCCTTCCCACCAAATTTCAAATGTGGTAAACAATACATCAAAGAGGATAGATTTCATTCTAGAAAGATTACAATAAGGCAGGACAATCTAAAGATCACTTACATGGAACTTCTTATAAATAACTGATTCTGAAAGGACTTGCCATACCCACCTAGGCCCCAAATTCGAGCTTGGTATTGATTTACACAGGAATGAAATATATATATAAAAATAGGAGCAGCAAGCAAAAAAAAACAACAACGGCTAAGTGCTGGTGATGTGTCAGCAACAAGCTCAGAGCTATAAAAGCAATACCTCTGGGATACAAAAAGAGCTCGTTGGGGAATAAATATGCAGATGCTAACAACTAGGAATGGGCAGTATGCCAAAACTGAAATGCTACATATGAGTCTTGTAGAAGAATAGCTACCTTCTGCCCTCAACTAGTCTACAAACACAATGAGAAGTTAAACATTAATTGCAATTTCTAAGTTCTTTAGGACATCATCAACAGCTATATGGTGTAGGAGCAGATTCATATAAAACCCTTTCCTCTTTATTCAATTATCTGATTTAGTGGTTTCTATGAATTGGATGCTCAAATACACTAACTGAACAAATGATCTGAACTCATACAACATAATGACATAGCTATACTAAGTCATCCCCCAATCCCTCTCCCAACAGACCTAATCAACTTTAAAATTAAACATTAGACCACCAAAGAGTTAAAAGTAATTAATAGACCAAGCAAGGAGCTAGGGACTGGATCTTCTTTTAACTTACTGAAGTTCATTTCCTAAATTAGGATGGTGGGATTGGCTAAGGGAAGACAAAAGGACAGGTGAGATTAAGGGATAAAGAAAGGAAGGAATACAAGGAAAGGGGAGGAGCAATCAATCATGATGGTTTTTCTTTTGTTTAGAGATATAAATTTGTTATTAGTGCATTCAGCACAAGGTGAAAAGATTTAGCATCATATATTAGAAAGAAGTAAACTTCAAGAAACATACGAAACAGGATATATATATATATAATATTTTGATAAACAATATCTTGCAGCAGTAACAAATTATTTAGAGGGGTTGACATACTATTTAAAGCTAATATACTTTTAAAGTAAGGGAAACACTCGGGGTTTTTATTTTTGTTAAAGAGAAATTGGACAATAAACCACTCCCATAAACATTTGCTTCCATATGTGTTGAATCAGAAGCAGATCAACTTCTACAGAAGCTAGTGAAACAGTTATTAAGATCTGATATGGGGAGCCTGATATGGAGGAAACCTGAATATAATTTTTATTTATTTATTGTATTAATCAAATATAGCTGCCCATCTCACCAAAGGAGACTATTATACTGGTATTAAGAAGAAGAAAATAGAAATGGTAAAAAATGTAAAATATTTTTATATCAATAATTGTTGAAAATTATGCAAACAAAATGATAAAAACAAGAATTAATCCCTAATCAAATTTAAATTGTATTACTCAAACGGATATAAGTCCTTCATAAAAATATACTACATAGTGTATAAGATATCTAAATTTTACTAACTCAAATTAAGCAAAACCCAATCACTCAGAAACATATAATTGAGAATTCATTATTTCACTGAGATAGGCAAGATTTTATGTTTCATAAATGACAAAATGAATACAAGTAGTCCTGCTTAATGATGATAAGTAGGATTGGCAGTTCTGTTGCTAAGCAATGCAGTAATAAAGTATGCCATCAAATGATCATTCCATCTAAGGAGAGCAGTTAAGGCAGTCCCAGCTGTTGTCATTAGATGAACCCCATGTGGTCACAGATTCCACAGTCACATAACCATTTATGATCTCCTGCCAGCTTCCTCATTGACTTTCCTTTTTGGAAGCCAGCAGTGGAGTTTGCAAATAGCAATCATGTGACCTTTGGACATTGTAGTTGTCGAGCATCTGAATTGTGATCACATTCTGGGGATGCTGCAATGGCCACAATTTATCATACAGACTGTAATTCAATGCTGTTGTAACTTCAAACCATCACTTAATGAGAGTCCTGTCCTAAGCCAACATCACACAAAGACACGAAAGCATAGGTTTGTTCTCTTCACTAAATAAAGCTTGCAAATACATACATTTGCAGTATAGAGACAAGTTGCCTTCATTTGCAACTTGCAAGTTGCGACATTCAGCAAGCCTGGCTTACAAGTTTTCTAAATCAAAGTGGCAGGCAGAATAATAGTCAGGTGGTATCCAAGGGTCACAGCTTGTTGTGGATTCATTGGCTGGTCCAGGTTCTGGATTGCAAGGTTCACAAATCTGGATTACAAGGTTCACAAATCAAGGCACATGGAGTGAGAATTAATGGACGGTTGTTGTTAATGGAGATCTTTTAACAGAAACAGGCCTCGTGTAGCTTATTTAGTGGGGCAGACTTCTTCTGCTGAGCAATCTCACAGAGCACCTTTGTTCTAATCTCTTTGCAGCCCACCGAACACTTGCAGTAATCCCATATCCTCATCTTCAGAGAGTGAAATCAGCTGTAACTGCTGGTTGCTGTTTGATTCCACCACTTCTGCCTGCTCAGATGGCAGTCCATCTGATAGCACTGGAGTTGACTGTTCCTCATCTGTCAGCACTTTTGAAACTGGCTCTGGCACTTGCTACTCATTACTGGTCTCCTCCTCAGACTCCAAATCCAAACCTATCATGACAATAAGTAATCGTTTCACCAGGACTATCTGTAACTTTCAGTGTCAAAGAAGTACCATATATACTTGCAGAGAAACTGAGAAAAAATAAGGTTTGGCTTATACGTGGATGGACTTATCCGCAAGTATACACAGTAATGCTTCAAAAAAAAAACTGTATTTCCTCTATGTACTCATACATAAACCCATACATGGATAAGCCAACGCTTAAATATTTGACCAAAATACCATGAAAGATGTGGATCAATTTATCTGCAGGTAGCACATTTTCACCATAGTTTGATTAAAAATTTGCTTATGCACAGACGGCCTTATATGAAAGTATATCCAGTAACTTTAGCTTTTTATGAGATTGGCAGCTATATTGATTAGGTAAATAAATATGGTAAATGGTTTGATATAGTAATATTGTTTATTATAGAAACTTCAGTGTAATGAAACATAACGAAATTTTGCAATCACAATTTAAAAAATAAAACTAATCAAGCTTAGTGTACTATGTGCACAAAAGCACTAGATTTCTATCTAAAAAGATTATGTTACAGCAACTGGACCAAAGTTTATTAAACCTGAGATATTTCATTACTTATCCAAGTAACTGCTTCAATCAAAGTGGAAATTTTGGGAAGGCAGAGAGTTATTGGAATGAACCAACTCTTGCTATACAAACTTCCAGGGGTTTCTCCCCAAAATGAAAAACAACATATAAATGAAGACTCCAGGCCAAAAGTATCTAAAAAGATTAAATCATAGTAGCTGAACTGAAGTTGTCTAGATTTGTTAAATAGGTGATACAAAGACTCGTACTCTTCCTGTACTACAGGAGGGCTATATTCTGGTGGAACAGTGAGGCTTTCAATGCAGACCATCTCATGTTCAATCCTTGTGGGGCCAAGAAAGACCTTTGCTTTGAAACCCTAGCATTGCTACTATAAAATGTAATTACATGAACTGATAGCCAAATTCAATCTAAGGCAAATTCCAAACTACATAAGAAATCTGTGGTAAAGAAAAACTTAATCAGTTGCTTAATGCTTTCAACCTTTATCCAAACAAAATGAGGTTGATATTGGGCAATAACTTCAAAGAAGGAATTTGTCAGAATTACAAGCAATTACTCAGATATGGATGAGTAGCCAAGAGTCACTGTACACAAGGATCTACATTGCATACCCTAATCATTGCAGAGGGTACAATATCTCATTGCCACTACAAGTATGACTTTGAATTACACCTAAGAGAGACACAGGACAATGAACATTTTCACACATGCCACAAAATCAACTTTATCTGCCTGTGTTGTAAGGATAAAGCATGTACTACAAATTGAAATGTAAATTTGATTTTCTGTTAAAAGAACTCCCCTAACCCACACATAAACAGCACAAATGGTCTTCAAAATGCTTTCAAGCATAGGTCCGGAAATGGTTGCTAAGAGTATTGTGGACTGCAAAAAAACCCCATCAATCAATCCTGGAACAAATAATGACTTGCTACTCCCTTGAGAAGATTATGATATGCAAGCAGGCATGTGATGCAAATCAATGTCAGAAAAAAAAACGACTGTTTGGTAAGTATGGGAAAAGTAAAAGAAGGGAAACTAATAAGTGGATGGAGGGTATCAAAGAATTATAGAACTGCCTTTGTTAGAGCTACAGATTCGTACTGTAAATAGGTTGAGATAGTGAGTGTTTGTCCACAATTGCAAGGAATTATCCTAAATAATTCCTAAGGTGGAATTCCCATAAGAGGAAGGCAGGTAACTCTTCTAAATGGATTTTTAAAAAATGAATAGAACAATATGATTCATTCTAATTGTAACCTTCACATTGTACTATCCTTTTGGACAAGAGATGTGTAGGAAAAGCAAGACTATCTTGCTTGCTTGTCAGAGGCCTATGGGTGGCATCTCAGAAACCGAGCCTTGAAACTGAAAGGCATTAGGTCTTCCCTACAAGGATTCTTCCACAGTCAGTATCCAGCTATGTTAACAACACTCAAATATTCTGAAATAATCTTCCAGGCAGATGAACAAAATAAATATTCTTTCATAGTTTTTAATAAAATAAAAGATTGAAGTGTGAAATGGGGAAAGGCTGAAGCTGGAAGGGGCACTGAAGAGGAAAGAGAACTACAGATAGATATACATACAGTAGGATGGCAATGACAAAAATACTGTATAACAGATTGTGCTAAATCAGTGTTTTTCCAACTTGCCAACTTGAAGATGTCTGGACTTCTATACCCAGAATTTCCTGACCACCTAAGGACACACACACTAGGGATGCAGAGTTATTGTGATCTGAGGACCACATTTATTGCATTGTATGCATATGTGAATTTATTTTAAAATGTGGGGTACAGATAGCCAGAGCAACAGAACCAATATATTTAAAGAGACATGAGTATTTTCAGGATTTCCTTATCCAGGAATCTCTCTATTCAGTGGCTGGATTCATGTATACATAGCTCAAAACATACAACAGCAATTGAGATTGGAATTTCCATCACTAAGTCATAAAGCAGGAATGCATTGTTTGGTGAGGCAATCACAGTTAACCAAATCCATTGTTCATTAGGTAAAGAAAAAGCAACTCAGTGGGAAAGCAGGCAGGAAGTAGCAAGTCCCAGGTGGCTCGCAAGAAGGGAAGTGGCTGTTGCCAGGTGAGAGAGGCATGAGGGGGTCCATTAAAATGTAAGGGATGCACACCAGGGTTGGGAGAAGCATGCAGGGTGTGTGTGTGTGTGTGAGGAGAAGGAGGCATGGTTAGGGCTAAGGATAGTGTGCAAAGGTTCGAGGAAGTGCAGTGATGATCTGTGAGGGTGTCGAAAGGTACAAGTAAGCCATGGCAAGGTTTGAGGTGTTATTTGGGATTGCCCAGCAAGGGCCAGGAAGGGGACACAGGGACACACAAGGGTGTGAATGTCAGGGAGGGTATACAAGGTTGTGATGGAGGCAAGGTGAGAGTTGAAGAGGGTACATAGCATGAGTGGCCAGCACAGCACGAGCACGAGCACAGTGAGGCTGGGGGAGATTTATCCCAGCCACTTGCAACCTTCTCTGCTAGGTTCCCCATTGAGTTTCTAGAGAAGCTGCCAGGGAAGGTCACACATGGCAATCATGTGATTGAAGGACACTGCAATCATCATAAGTATGAACTGGTTGTCAATTACCTGGATTGCAATCTTGTGATCATGGGTGTGCTAGGACGGCTGGAACTCTAAGAAATGGTCATAACCACAATTTGTTCAATGCCATTGTAATTTTGAATGGACTGAATGAATGATCAAGACTACCTGTATTGTATTTAGCTTTGCTTCAATTGTTAAAATAAATTGGTTTGTTAATTAAACTGTATGGAAGAGGCAGTCATTCAGTTGACAAACATAAAACACAGCTATATTGCCTGAGACTTCGTGTATCATATATTTTTCAAGGGGAAATTTAAGAAAACTTACAAATGATTAAACTATTGCAGTAAATTTCCCCATAAGGCCGATTTTAAGAGTTTAGAAAATAGAATAAAGCTGCTCATGGAGAAACAAATGACAAATAAGTAAGCAGGAGATAGTTATATCCACATAGCTAACAAAAGATGGGTTAAATAGATGGGTTAAAGAGAATGCAAGGTGCTATAGCAAGGCCTTTGTTTAGAACAGTAATTGCTAACCAGCGGGCCAGGGACTACTGGTGATCCATGAGAAAATTTTGATGGTCTGCAGACTAAATTTTGGTGGTCCCAAAGAATACCTGATCACTCTTCCAAAGTGGGGTTTTGTTTTGTTTTTTTACATATAACAAGTGAACTTGCTACAACAAAAAGTACTGAAAGAACTGAGTTTGGAGAAACACAGGGGCTCAAAATAGGGAAAGGAGTGAGATTACCATACATGTCATCCCTATCCCTCTTTATGTTCAATGAATCTATTCACATGAATAGCAAGATTGGAAAAGTGATGGCCTGAATGAAAATATGAAGCTGAAAGTTATAGGAAGCTGAAACACAATGAAAGTAAATAATGGATTGTGAAAAGTCCAGTTTCCTGCTAAAAATGAAGACAAAGTTAATGTCAAACAACTTGATTAGTAAACTTTGAATGGGTGGCAAAAAAGGAAAGGTGATGTTTTTGTTTGCTCAGACTCAAGAAAATATACACTGCTCAAAAAAATAAAGGAAACACAAAAATAAGACATCCTAGATCTGAATGAATGAAATATACTTTGTTACATAGTTGAATGTGCTGACAACAAAATCACACAAAAATTATCAATGGAAATCAAATTTAGCAACCCATGGAGATCTGGATTTGGTGTTACACTCAAAATTAAAGTGGAAAAAAATACTACAGGCTGGTCCAACTTTGATGTAATGTCCTTAAAACAAGTCAAAATGAGGCTCAGTAATGTGTGTGGCCTCCACATGCCTGTATGATCTCCCTACAACATCTGGGCATGCTCCTGATGAAGTGGCGGATGGTCTCTTGAGGGATCTCCTCCCACACCTGGACTAAAGCATCCCCCAACTCCTGGACAGTCTATGGTGCAATGTGGCAATGGTGGATTATGTCCCAGATGTGCTTGATTGGATTCAGGTCTGGGGAACAGGTGGGCCAGTCCATAGCATCAATACCTGCATCTTGCAGGAACTGCTGACACACTCCAGCCACATGAGGTCTAGCATTGTCGTGCATTAGGAGGACCCCAGGGCCAACCGAACCAGCATATGGTCTCACAAGGGGTCTGAGGATCTCATCTCGGTACCTAACAGCAGTCAGGCTACCTCTGGCGAGCACATGGAGGGCTGTGTGGCCCCCTAATGAAATACCACCCCACACCATTACTGATCCACTGCCAAACTGGTAATGCTGGAGGATGTTGCAGGCAGAAGAACGTCCTCCATGGCGTCTCCAGACCCTGTCATGTCTGTCACATGTGCTCAGTGTGAACCTGCTTTCATCTGTGAAGAGCACAAGGCGCCAGTGGCGAATTTGCCAGTCTTGGTGTTCTCTGGCAAATGCCAAACGTCCTGCACGGTGTTGGGCTGTCAGCACAATCCCCATCTGTGGATGTCAGGCCTTCATACCACCCTCATGGAGACTGTTTCTGACCGTTTGTGCAGCCACATGCACATTTGTGGCCCTCTGGAGGTCATTTTGTAGGGCTCTGGCAGTGCTCCTCCTATCCCTCCTTGCACAAAGGTGGAGGTAGGGATCCTGACGCTGGGTTGTTGCCCTCCTACGGCCTTCTCCACATCTCCTGATGTACTGGCCTGTCTCCTGGTAGTGCCTCCATGCTCTGGACATTATGCTGACAGACACAGCAAACCTTCTTGCCACAGCTCGCATTGATGTGCCATCCTGGATGAGCTGCACTACCTGAGCCACTTGTGTGGGTTGTAGACTCCGTCTCATGCTACCACTAGAGTGAAAGCACCGCTAGCATTCAAAAGTGACCAAACCATCAGCCAGAAAGCATGGGAACTGAGAAGGGGTCTGTGGTCACCACCTGCAGAACCACTCCTTTGTTGGGGATGTCTTGCTAACTGCCTATGCTTTCCACCTGTTGTCTATTCCATTTGCAGAACAGCATGTTAAATTGATTGTCAATCAGTGTTGCTACCTAAGTGGACAGTTTGATTTCACATAAGTGCGATTGACTTGGAATTACATTGTGTTGTTTAAGTGTTCCCTTTATTTTTTTGAGCAATGTACATTATTGAATAAAGAGATGAATCTCATAGTGACAAGGTTAAGCAAGATCAGCATAGTTAAACAAATGGTCTTTCCATTGATAATGTAGGATCTATGACAAGAAATAGTGAGAGAAAGAAAATAGATATCTTCAAATTAGGGATCAGTAGATAGTGACTGAAAATATCATGGACTGCAACAAAAAACAGTCAGTCACAATAAGAAATTAACTTCTCTGTTTAGATGACTAGATAGAATCAAGATTTTACAGAGTGTTCTTGGAAGAGCTATGCATGTGTCCATGCATGTGCCAAGAATCAAGTCTTGCTGGAATCATACAATATCTGAACACCCAAGTAAATATTAAGACATAAATCATGGTTTAAAATCCAATAGTTTTTAAAGTTCTTCAATATATGAAGTGAAAAACAAATCATATTTGTGGTTTTAGAGAAATGTGTGGCCTGTATGTTTCTTCTGATTGTAAATTCTGATCATAAAATTGGCAACAGTCAGCATAATAAAATATTTCCTTAATGTCACTCTCAACTTTCAACCCCAGAATTGTTAATAAGGCATTATCCCATTAATAATAACTTTTGTTTCCTTGTTTGACTAAAAAGACAAAAATTGACTCTACTTCTTTATAATTTCAATAAAAAGAATTAAGGACTTGTAATACAGGAAGCAATGTGTACTGAAATCTATGAATGTGCTTAATCATAAAAGAGTGACACACTAAATATAACAGACAGGGTGAGTTTAAAAGCATTATGTCTTGCTTTTAGGAAAAAAAATGTTCACAAAAACAAAATGGATATACAGTATTGCCAACTCTTGTGATATGTCTCATCATCTTTGATTATCTCTTCCCCAACTCCATTTCTAGCACACATTTAGGGACTTACGAATTTAAGATGAATTTCTTTCATATTCTTTTGAGATTTCATACCTTCCAAGAGAAGTATAAATTCTGAACCCCTGATGAGTCAAAACAAGGATGCCAATAAAAATAATGGAATCTTTTTGGATGATCTAAGCATCACATGTAGTGCAAGACAAAATCTTCATGATAGGAGACTGATATTTTGTGAGCACTGGGGGCTGCAGCTGTTAGTTTAAGGGTGTGTCTTCCAGCAGTACATCTCCAGCAAGGAGTAATTGCATTTCTCTTTCCAAATATAGTAATAAGACTTTTCTCTATTAACCCAAGAATTTAGGGATGTTCATTTGCAATAATTTAAATAATGGACTGATCCTTTTTGAGGCTACCACTTCAGAGCAGATTTTAGCACAAATTGACTTGATTTGCAAATCTGATTGGGAGGAGGATCTAAAGTCTCAATATTCTTTGCTTGTACCAAAAATGGAGAATATTTGTAGCTCAGGATTAAACTGTGGGGTTTCTGGTGCTCTCTGAGCTTGGTTGTTTTCTTCCAGACATTTCATTATTTAACTAGGTAACATGATCAATGTTAGTAAGGAGTGGGGTTTGCTCTCAATTTATATTCTAGTGGCTTGTTCTGTCAGTGGGAGTGGTCTTGCAAGTTTTGCTGGGCTGTTTACTGTTAACTTGTTTGCCAGTTTCTTGATTGAAGCATTGTTTACCTGATTGTTGGTCTGATGGTAATGTTGGTGTTACTCTATGCTCATCTGGATGTTGATTGCTGGTGGGAAGATGTTTTAGTTTTTTTGTTCCCTTTTTATCTCCTTTGCACAGTATGTAGATATTATTTATGTCTTATATGTCTATGGATGGCCACTTTGTTAGAGCACCAGGCTTCCAGGAATTCTCTCATGTTTTCAGTCTTGGCTTGATCTAGGATGATCACAGTTTCCCAGTTGAAATTATGATTAAGTCTGTCCATATGTTGTGAAATTAAAGATTTTTCATCAGGTCTTCTGACTGCTAGTTGGCTAGATGGATGCTTTCTGCTAGTCTTCACTGTTTGTTTTAACACGCTGTTGCAGTTTTTATACTGTATGTGGTAGATGACTCCTGTGGGAACCTATGGGATCACCATTTTCAAGACTCATAGTGATAATGCAATATCTAGAATTGATAGTACTCTGACAAATACAACCCAAAATATGGATCAGATATGTAGATGGCAAAATCACCATAATAAAATGGACCAATTGGGGAACCCACAAAACCATCAACAACATCTTCAAAAGAATCTAATTCATCAGGGAAGAACAACAACTCACTATCCTTCCTGGATATCCTGATCAACAGAGACTATGATGGCAAACTAGAAACACAAGTATACCAAAAAAAAACAAAAAAAACCCCACCCACACTAATCAAATGCTCCACTATCAAAGTAATTATACAACCTCCTACAAAAGAAGCTGTAAGAACTCTATTTAGATGAGCACAAACACACTGAAGAAACTCTGAACAGCAGAAAAAGGAAGCAAATTATCTTCCAACAAAATGGATGTTAGTGCAACTTCATAAAAAAGTGTCTGACCACTCAACCAATACAGCACAACCAATACAAATCATAAAAAGACAACAGTCAAAAACATCCCAGAAACCAACAACAGACTATCACAACCTCATGGAATCTAACCAATTAAAGCCCTCCAAAACATTTTAAACAAACCAAAAGATGCAGCAGCCCCAGAAGAAAAAACAAGCACCATCTACAAAATACAATGTAAAGACATCAACAACCACTATGAACTGAACTGAATGTACATACAATTGAAAAGCTGTACACTTGGCACATGAAACATTTGGACACAGTGTCTGTTATCCATCACATATCTCAAAGATGTATCTTCAGGTCAACTGACTGGCAACACTGGGATAAACAATTTACGTCTTGATTTATTTAAGAAAAAATTGTGCCATTTTCATCTGCCCTGTGCACATTCCCTGCTCACTCTACCAACCTTGGCCCATGTGAAGATAGCCCATTGGAATGTAGAAGCCTGCTTCAAACTGGAAAGCCCCATGAAAGCCTCTTCGAGTTTCACCATATCCAAGACCAAACCACAATAGCCAATTACCGGTATGTTATAGAAGTGGAAATTGTCATTCATTCAAATAAAAGTTGGAAAGTCAGCTGTTAGGGATATTATATATCAACAAAGAGGTTGGACTGGGAGACCCACGTTTATGTCTCATCAAATAGCAGAAGGAAGTCCAGGCAATTAATCCCTCCAATTCAGTACTGTCCACATGGATTGGGAATGGAGTGTGTGTTATGCTTCATTAGGTTTAACCATTTTTTGGTAACTATTTTACGAAAAAAAAAAAAAGTTCTCAAGCCTAAAAAGAGGTAAACATTTTGCCTCCTCCAGAGACTCCATAACACAGCTGTATTGTTTGAAATGCTCAGAGACTAGAAATAAATAATTAATCAAGTAAACAAGCAGCATCCGTCACTGCAAAAAGATTGCTAAATGGATTACCTGCCATGCTGCAGTAAGAGGTTTGGACTCAATGGTCCCATTCACATGTCTTGGCTGACCCAAGGGAGCCCTCAATCTCCCCTCATTTACACCAGCAGCACGAGTCAGACTACCCTGGTAGCCATTTTCTAGGTCCTGTTGGAAATGACCAAGTTGACCCCAAGGGCAGGGTCAAATATGTCATGTAGAGGTAGCATGAAATAAACTTGTAACACTTTTGAACTCTTATCCCAGCTCCTGGTTTCTTGTACCTGACAATTACTGTTTCTTTCAATGCAAATTAAACAGTGGGTCAGTGGCACTGCAGATTTTTGTGGAGGGAGGGCTGGGCAGTTCATCATTCTTCCTCTTGTTGGGTCTGGCTGATTAAAGCAGACTAGTTAGAGAAGTGCAGATGACTCTACAAAGGCAGTCACAATGGGCTGTAGAGAAAACCTCTTAAAAGGGCCTCTCTATGATTTTGTCTCAATCATATAGAGACAGGTTACTCATAAGTAGTCCTTAGAGTGGATGCATGAGCAAAGTTATCTTAGTTTCCAAATCAGCTTGATTTATCTGGGGATAAAAATAATTTCTCCTTTGAAGTAACAATTGGGATCATTTAACTGAAAACTTCTAATTCCATTACACAGTAATCCATCACCTCTAAGACTGAATTAAGAATGTTGTGACAGAGTCAACGGATAACGACAAATCACATACTGGACAACTGTGCTCCCATGTCAACAGATTTTAGTTTTAGGACTTGGTTGAAAAATTAATTTTTAGATGTAAAAATGCCATTTAACTCAATATCATCTGTTCAAATAACATCCTGCAAGATAGCATCAGTTAGAGAAACATGTGTTTTCAAACACTGCACTGAGACAAGCCATCATTTTTTATAGTGTCTTCAAAGGTAACTGCTGAGATCATGATGATGGAGAATTAAGGATTTCATAAGGGTGGGGAAAACTAAAAGGATTCAAAAGTATTTTGTTTTCTAGGTCAATTAGTTCTCCACAAGTGTGTTAAGCATAACCATCAACATCTCTTCTTCCAAATGTACTTGATCATCTGATGACAAGAATAGAATTTTCTTCAGTATTAGTTTATAAACACCTATAGAAGAGAATATATGCCGCTCAGGGTTGAATTGAGGAATCCTTGGTACAAACAAACAACCAAGCTAAGAGAGCACCGAAGACTCCACAGTTATTAACAGCTGTCTACCTGGCACTTAGGAAGTAGCGTTTTATCTCAGTTTTTCTCGAGTAAAGTGAGAATTGCAGCATATTTCATAATTCAGAAAACACATTGTACATTGTAGGATGAAAATATAAATTTAAAAGACCAGCTAATGTTCTTGCAAGTTCAGTTGAGATTTTAGAAACTTGTACATCAAGCTATGATTTACTAGTTGCATTGTATACAAGTTAATTGCAGTCTTGGTTCTTAGACTACATCTAATGGAATGCTGGGAGTTACTCATAGTCGGCAGAAATGGACATACTTAGAACTGTTGGGAAAAAAGTAATATTGATCAATATTAGCCATCTCTAATCTTTAAGAAACTTTTGCCAATGAATTTTACTTTAATGATAAAAATACATGGCCAGTTTCTTTCATGCTTAAATAGGCTCTGTTGCTACAGATAATTCAAGCAATATACATAATTGTCTGGAAAGAATAGGCCCCCTTTTACTATTCTAAATACCATCATCATTTGATTTTCCTTTCATTTTTCCTTTAAAGGTTTATTGGACAGAATCAAATTATGGAGATGACTTAGAAGAATGATGCTGGACAATAATAGAACAAGTTTCTGACATAGAAGAAACTGTCCTTATATTTCCAAGACAGATTATTAGAAATCAAGATTTAATCCCATATTTTTCTCAAAATGATCCAAACCAATTCACACACAATTTCTCTTTCATTAATGTGACAGCTACTCTGTGATCTTTTCCACATAAATCATACAGCTATAAAAATTCTACTCTGAAGATTTTATGGAACAATTCCTCATCACACTATAAAGTTTGAAGACAAATAATTATCGGTATATAGCATGATGTATGTTCAAGCATATCAATAGTTAAATGTGACTGTGCTTCTTGACTCCATAATTATGAGGTTGAAAAGAATAATTAGTGTGACTGATTTTATTTAGAGTTGTTGTAATATCTTTGCATACAAAACTGTTGTTACATGAATATTTTGTGTGCTTGCCTTTATTCAAGAAATTCTAAAACATGCATTGATCTTGAGATTATTAAATATTAGACAACCATTTTGTGAATTAAAAGAATTGGCTTTAAAGACTGTTTAATAGAAAATCTTGATCAAAATATAGTCAATACCTTTAAAACACCAAGATTTAAAACAAGTAGATTGTTAAAACTTTTTCCAGATTAAACATCAGTTGACAGATATTCATCATAACTTAAAATGGGAACCTCAAACAAATTAATATAGCAGCAATTATACAACACAAATTGTGAGCAAGATGGGGAATTACTGTTCATGTTTTCCACTTTACAGGAATCATTTCCTTATTAATTGTTCATTGATGATTTAAAAAGAATAACATCTTGTCCTGGAACTCTGTAATGAAAATGGAATATTTACTGTTTTACCATAGATCAACTTAAATGCTTATTGACCACTAGATGTTAACTGCCAACTTTTCAGAGAAGAAGACAGCTTGAATTTGGACACTAGGGTTATTAAAACAAGACCTTTACAACAAACCTCTTAGATTACAAAGAGAAATTCTCAGCATGATTTCTGCAGCCCGAGGTTTCTATGTCAATGTCCATCAGGCATGCTGCGTTCTGCTGGTTCCCCACTGTAAAATCCTTCTGGGATCCTGCCACATGCTCCATTTTCCCAAAGTCTGCAACCGCCTCTATGCAGGCAAAAGAGTTCACATAACCACAGTGATGTCATGTGAACAGACCCAAGAGTTATTAATGTAGGCCCTGGAAGGTGATCTTTTAGCATGATTGATTTCTGTGGAATTTCTCAACTGACAGGAATATGGTCAATACAGTAAGGATCACTCTGTATGGCCCCTGTTCATATTTGATCTTTGACTTTGATTTTATTTGGATAAGCCCTCTGAAAGTTATTGGAAGATCTGCTTTAAATAATTCACGAATAGAAAGAAGCACATTGATTTTGGAACCAGACATTGGCCTAATTTGCAAAAAAAAAAAAAAAAAAATCAAACTTAGCAAGCAAAAGCAATAAAATGTGGAAAAGTGTGTGTGTGTGTATGTGCTGAATTCACAATTGCCCGTATAAGAAGAGCATATCTAAGAGGGGTATTGGTTAACTGCTTTTAAGATAACTGATTCTAAATTTCCCTTTCTCTATCATTGTTCAGTCTGATTTCATTGTAATCTATCATTTAAACAAGCAAGTATGTAAGTAGCTACTAACTGCTTGATTTTGGTGTGAAGGGCTGCTCTTAAAGACACAGGGACCAGGTTCACTCTGAATAGGCATTGGCCACAACTGTGTTAGGTGCCCTCCGCAATCTGACTCATCCACCCACCCACCAGAAATGTCCTCTGGATTGTACTGTCCATCAAATCCAGTCTCTGCAGCAACACCTAGGCTAGGTTCGTAAAGTTAAGCCATAGTTTGTGTGTGAGCCACCGTGGCCTGTACATAAAACGTATTTCCCCCAAACAAAGCATTCCCCCAAACACTGGCTTCTCCCTTTTTTCCAGACTTATCACAGTCCAAGCCAGAGAATCTGGTTTCTACTACCCATTCTGCTTATGTATTTAGGTACTAGGTACTCAAACTGCATGGAGTCATTTTTCAAGGAAAACAAAATCCCTTCAGTATTTCTGCTCGATGGAGTCCATTCAACACACATGTACCCAGAATTAAGTCCTGATTTATGCCTCAACTTGCGGCCGGGACTGAGGAGGAACCGGGCATGGCTTTCAACAGGCATCGATGCCCCAAAACTTTGCCTAAGGCCCTTAATTTAGACAGTCTGGGAACTGCAGCATCAGATCTGTTCCAGCCTTGTAGCCCCGGAAAACAGGCTCTGATTTCTCAGGCACAGCTTGGCACGCATCCCACCCGGCAAGCGATGGTCGACATCACCTTCCTGGATGCCGAAAAGGTGCCCGGGTGGCAAAAGAGAAAGGGGCTCCCCCTCTGTCTCTCCCGGCCCGGCATCTTCGCTCCCGAAGGAACGAGGCGGCAGGCGATGCCGACGGCGAGAGCCCGAGGAGGCGGCGCGCAAGAGCGGGACTCGCTGACTTACGTTCTCTTGAACACGCCGCCCAGGCAGCTGCCGACCAGCAGGCAGAACTGCTGCGAGAAGAAGACCCAGGTGATCTGCGACAGCGAGCTCTGGGTCTGGCAGCGCAGGTCGAGCAGGGTGGGCCCCAGAAAGGCGATGCACAGGCCGAAGCTGAAGAAGACGCTCCAGTAGGTCAGCGTGGGCTGAAGGTTCCTCTTGAAGAGATTCGTCACCCGCGCATCCCACCGCCACATCCTCGGCTTGCGCTCCTGCCTTCGTCCGCCTTCCTTCCCCGAGCAAGTCCCCGCTGGGACGGGCGGAGCGGCTCCCACAGGCGAGTGGCGCCCCCGAGTCGCCCGCGCTCCGGATCCGCACCGACCGAGCCGGAACCGCGCTCCGGGCAGCAGCGAGCCGGAACCTCGGGGAAACCTCTTCCCTTCAGCCGAGGCAACGCAGCCGCCTTTACGGCAGTGGGATCCTGCTCGAAAACACCTGCAACCGGATATACCCCTCCCCGCCCGCCACGCCACGCCTCGCCTCGCCTCTCCGCCCAGCCGCGTCCCGATTCTGCCTTTGCTCCCTCTCGCGACCGCGCGTCCTCCGCCTCAGCTGCCCCGCTCCCGGGCCCGGCGGTTGCCGATCCCCAAGCGCCGAAGCCGGCTTCTCCACCTCAAGAGAAGGATGCGTATCGCGCAAAGCGAGCGGACGGAGCGGTGCTGGATTGGCACTGGCTCCGCCCCTTCATCCGAGGGGGCCGCGCATAAACAACCGGCCCAGTCGCCTCCCTCGGCCGGCTCCCCCGCGGCACCGGCTGCGACGGCCGAAGAGGCGCCAAAGGGACCAGCCGGCTCCGACTCGCGCTCGCCCCGGCGCCCGGCAACAGCTCGGGCTCGCTCGCGGAGACGAGAGACGGCCGCCTTCTCCCCAGGGTCGCCTTTCTCCATCACCTGAGAGCTGCGCGTCACCTTCCTCCGCATTGCCGCCTCCAAGGAACCGGATTGGCGCGCAAATGGGTCAGCTCTCCCGGGGCGGCTCTTTGGCCGCCCAACGAAACCGTGTCCCGGACGCGGCATCTTTTGAGTTGGCGGGTTGGCTCAGACATCCCTGTTCTCCGACGCGGAAAAGCCCGGAACTCCTCACCTGTCTGCCCTCAGTTTACGATTCCCGGTTCTTCCATTTGAGATGTTCCTATCAATCACTTTTCCATAGGCAAAAAGAGAGAGAGAACCATTTGAAACTCCTCCCAACAGTGCTGAGATTCCCCCCCCCCCTTTGTTGGCTTGTTTGCTCTGTTCTTGAGAAATGGAGGTGCCCTGACTCGCACTGAACATTACTCAGTAACTTCTTCTGTTAAAGCCATCAGCATTCACCTCATCAATGGCCTACTCCTCTCCCCAACACTGTGTAATGGTTAAGGGGGAAGGGATTTCTCTTCCCTTGCAGTTAGGAACCAGCAGGGAGATTTGAGGGAAGAAAGGTCCACCTTCACAGGTCCTGTAAACAGAAACCTTCCCTTGGATTTTCTTCTGCTGCCCTTTCATCAAGCAAACTTTATTTGTTGCATTCGCATGAGAGCTATCTTGTTCTTAAGGTTTTGGCAAGATGCAGGTGTGGCGAACACTCAACCCTTTGTTCTTTCAGATTATGCTTTGCAGAGTCTGATTGCCATGAATCAATGTTTCTACATGGTCAGTTTCTTCGTAAAATTGTTTTCAGTGAAGGGTTTGGGCAGATACAACAAAGAGACCTGCAGTCACTTGTTAGTATGTGTTTTTGTGTGTGTGTACAGACAAATATTTATATATTGGCTGTATGCTCAGCAGCTGGTTCACATGTTTCACAGCTAGTTCACAGGTTTCATGAGGAGATAGTTTGCTTAGTTCTCAGCAGAAGATCTTGACTAGGAAGCAGTTCGCTACAATGTGTTCAGCTATTATCATGGAAACTTTAGTGCTATAATCACTTAAAGTGGTCTTTCACACGTCTGGAAACATTCAAACAGGAAATGTGGTATCTCGTGTTTTTTTCCTTTCACATTCTCCTGATATGCAAAGAAAGGTCCAATGTGTCCTTGCTCAAGAAAATACAGTATGTTGTCTACATTTGGATCTGGAATATTAAAAGAACAAATTCAATGACTTAGAAAACTCCTGAATTTGCCAGATTTAATTAAAGAAAGAGTATCTGGGCAAGTGTTTCCAGGGAAGACAGTAGCATTTCTTCCCAACATTTTTAACTCCTGAGACCCTATCTCCTGCTCCATTTCTTTAAAGCAATATGCTAAAACCTTGGGGCTTTTAAACTATATTGCAAAGGGTATCCAAAATCTAGAGGAAATGGGAAATGTTTCCTTGTCCAATGAACTCAATCTTTTTCGTTTTAGGTTCTAGTGGTTTTTTTTTTAAATACAATATATATTATGGATATATATTATGTAGCAGGCTGGATTGGAGTTAATGTTCCACTTGTGCAGAAAACTCCCTCTGGAGGAGGAAGAGTTTATAAATATTTTACCTGCTGCATTTGAAACAGTAACTCGATTTTTTTTATAGCTTTCTTGTTTGCTTTCTTCCTCCAGCCTTATTCCTCCCAGGAAGTGCAGTACAGTACTTAGGCAAGTGAAGCAGAGATGATTCAGTGACATGTTTTCATTTTATTTACTCAAAAATTTCGCAAGATGGATTATAATGTACATTACAATTAAGATTAAGGCAAAGACTGCCTCAAATTGAATTTGTCTTCTAGATTTTTCATGATTGTAATATGGAAGTGATTTAGCCATTATTTTATTATTGCTATTCAAGTACTAACCAGTCCTTGCTTAGTTTTTCAAAATCAGCAAAGGTTGTTTAGCTGCTGCCACCTCATTGGGTATTAAACTAGTTCCCCAAACTTCTTCAAAAATTATTTCTCCAGATGTGGGGGAACAGCACAGTTCCATCTACATTCATAATTTTTTATTCCTTGTAATTGATAAAAAAGGCTAAATGTGTTCCTCCCTCCCATACTTGAAAAGGATGGTCACCTTGCAAAGATATCCTACTGTAACTAGTGGAGCTTGTGTGATCGATCAGATCAGATTGTGGTCTGAAGGTCTTGTCTTTAATTACTTCAGATGTCCTATTATAAGGCAGGTGCTATGAATACTCTTTTCAAGGTGATTTTTTTTAAATGTTAAGTTAATGCAAGGGTCCCCAAACTTGGCAACTTTAAGACTTGTCCATAAGTCTTAAAGTTGCCAAGTTTGGAGACCTCTGAGTTAATGAATTAAGACTGTGTATTAACAATGAGATGTAACACGACCATTTAAAGGAGAAGAAAATCAGGAACCGCAACACCAAAACATTCAGTCAGATGTTTTGAAATCCCCTTTCTTGCCTCTTTGTTTAAACAATACCAATTAAAAAGTTGACAGACAAATTATATCAGCAATACATAGCTGCAAATATAACTTCCATCATTGTATGAACATTATTTTGTTACTTTCCCATACATAAAAAATCCTCAGTTGCTGATATGCTGATAAATTTAGAGGATTGAACCACAAAGACCTCTGCATCCTTGACATACAATAATTTTCTAAAGTATTAATAATCTTGTGATTCCCCCCAAAAATATGAAATAATAATGCAATTAATTATCCTGATTAGGTATTGGAAAATATTGATTTACAATGCATTCCTGGGCAAATCTCAGAAATAATTCTCACCAGGCAATTATCCAAGGTATCATGCACACAGAAGGATTGTGCCAGATGGACATAATCTAAATCAGATTTTTCCCAATCTGCCACCCTTCAGAAGTGTTGAATTATAAATCCTGTCATGTTTTTTTTTATCTAGTATGCTCTTTGAAGGATATGAGTTATAGTACAGCACATCTAGAAGTGATAAGGCAAATGAAAAACATTCTCTAAACTGCTATTTTAAAGGCTTAATTGGATCCCCAGGTTACCAATAATAAAACTGTATAATGTTCTCAATATTTTCTAGTTCTGTTTGTATTATATTTTGTTTGTAGCCGTATTCAGATTTAGATATTGAATTTAATAGTGTTAGTCTATTCTGTAAGTCGTGCCACCTGCCTAACCCGGCCATCTTCTTCCTCAAGTCTCTAGTACATATCTTTTCACTATGGTGTTGTTTTGCTGTTTTCTACAATACTGGCTACATAATGTCATATATTGTCCTCATTATGGGTATTTTTTTCTAAAAAAAATTAAATGAAATCCCACAAATTTTGGAAGATTTCTACAGAATTCTTTAGTCTTAATATAAGCACTAAATATTTGATTTATTTGTGTATATGTTTCTGATATGACCAGGTTGAATATAGGGTAGATACAGCAGAGTCACTAGGTTAAGCGGGTTAATGTGCATTGAATAACTTAAAATAGTTTATGAACAGGTTCCCTTGATTCTGCAATGTTTGAACAGTCAGTAGTTGCCTTCTGTGATATTAAATATATTCCTAACCCTTCCCTGAAAAATGGAGATTTTTCTAAGCTAAGAGTCCGATCCTCAGACCTGTTTTTCAATCTATATCTCCCCAATTCCTCTACTACCAGTTGAGGAAATTCACCATGGAAACACCTTGATGCTTCCAATGTAGTAGAAGTAGTACTATCAGTTTCCTCCTCTTCCTCCTCCTGATATATAAACAGGGAGAAGATATCCTGCTTTCGCTGATATTTCTGACGTCCATCATCACAGGTTCTTCTAGAAGGTTATATTTCAGAGGTATCCAAACTTGACAACTAAGACTTGTGGACTTCAACTCCCAGAAATCTCTAGCCAGCATAGCATAGCTATGAGTTGAAGTCCACAAATCTTAAAGTTGCCAAGTTTGGAGACCCCTGTTATATTGGAATATGCTTGCTGGCTTCAGGTTATACTTGTTTTGTTTCAACTTTGTGTGGTTCATATATCATGCCAAGTCATTTTGTGATTGGTATGGTTTTGGGTTAGGATATTGTGTGAACCCTGGCTGCTGTAATTAGTAAGGTATATGAGTGAATGAATAAGAATTGGAAGAAACATGGCCAAATGTCTTTGGAAAAATAATCTGTGACATTCTCTCATCATCTAGTTACTGTAAGAATCTGGTGATTTCACCTCAGAGTAGGACCTAATAGGACTAGGTCAACTTACATGAGTTATAATGATTTATTGCACCTCCAATAGCAAATGCATTCCTGTAATCAGTTTCATATTTTATTTTGCAGTGTTCTCACAGTTCCCATGCAACCTTTTGCCCTTTCAAGTCTTCTCAACCAAAGGGCAAAATAGTACAGAGTGTACATGGAAGCTGAAGGAAAAGGAGGCAAAACAACATTTAGAATTGGAAAATGTACTGAAAGGTGGGATGGAGGTGCATCTGTGGCCGGTTGGATTGGAAAAGACACACAAGTTACCTGGCCTGCTTACCTCCCTCAGTAATAACTAGTCCCAGTGACTTCAGAAGTGGGCAAGAATTTCTCCCTAATTCATCTCCAATGTGATAAATTCTATTTATTACAGTATTGTTTTTTCCTCCCTCTTTTTCAGACAATTTTTGTGTCAACTGAAGACTCAGGAGGATTTTGGAGTGCCCTTCTCTCAAGAGACCCTCGGCGTTGTATTTTCTTATTCTGTGGTTATTTATATTAGTAGTCCTAGTATAATGATACAGAACCACCTTCTCTTTGGATGTTTCATTCCCAGGCTGCTTCCTGAACATTTTGAAACAGTTGGTGACTTTAATTTACTCTTCCCTTCTGTTTGTTCTTGCATGGTATCTTCAGCAGAGCAATTTAGCCTTTTAGTGACAATCTGCAACATTAGAAGCCACAAAGAATCCAAAACATTTTGGATTCTTACTATCAGGAGAAAGTGACCAATTGTATTTTCCTTCCATTCTTCTTGCTCCAGCACTTGGGGGAGATTTTCAGTGGAAGCAATTCATTTGACTATAAATTCTATCACTCCTTGTGCAAATTAGAGTGTTCCCCACCTACTCTGCCATATCTGTGATGTTTCTTCTTTATACCCCAAGATATTGGGCCTGCAGATATTTTGCCCTTTGTGGAGTACAATTTGGAGATTATATCTCCTCTCCCCAAGATTCTTAAAGCTCCTTCTTTGACCTTAACCCCTAAAAAAATAACTCCCTAAATCCTAATCTCTAAACCAGGAATCATCAGACTAAATATTGCATTACATGATAAACCGCTTGTAGATATGTTAAACAAATAGAATCAATAAAGTGTAGAATGTTTCAAACACTTGAGTGCTCATTAAGAGGTGTAGCAAACATATATTTCATTGCTCAAAGATGGTTTATTGCTTCCATTATGCTGGTAAACCAAAAAGCAGGTCATTGGTTTTGGCAATGGTGTAAGGAAGTGGTGAAATATTTCATAATGTTAATGAGTTAAAATAGCAGGGGTGTTAAGCAGGGCAACTTGATGAATGCTTTTAAGTGTACCAATCAGATATTGGCAAACAATCAAGAAAATAGCTCAAGACTATTGGAATAGGTCAAATCTTTGCCATATTTGATGGTGAAGTGGTAGGAATGAAAAGGAAGGAGGATGTATCCAAGGTCAAGTTATGCGTCAGTCATGATACAATCAAAAAGGCAGGCCTTGTTTTGATACTTATTGATGACCTTGTCATTTTCAAAATCCTTTGAGAACAATAAGTTCTCAAAGACAAAGGAATTCATTGAATTCCTGAAAGCAGGAAGTGTCCAGTGGTACCTTTTCCCATCAAGGCATTTATTAAAATGCATAAGTTTCTGTGAGCTACAGCTCACTTAGTTAAATTTATTTATCAAACAAATGAGGATATGGCTACCCATCTTGATCAGTATAACTCTGGGCATCATGCAACAACCAGCTAAAAATCTGGTTCGGCACCCTAAAATCTTCCTAATAGCCTGAGATGAAAAAGTCTCCAACAACATAAAGCAACACATGCATATGTGCTTGGCTTCCATTCCATTCCCATCATTTGGAGTGGGAGAAAATCAGGTCTTCAAGGCTATCTGGAAAGCCAGCTGTATCAGGACCATCCAAGCACTTCAGGGAGGGGGGCTATTCTATAAGCTGGCTGCCACAAAAGAGAAGATAAACTGCTTGGATCCTGCCAGGTGGCATTGCTTCTTGCAATTTGGACTGTATTTTATTGGGATAGGCCATTGCAATTTCTCAATGTGAGCAACTTTAAGAAATGTGGACCTCAACTTCCAGAATTCCCCAGCTGGGCTATATGACTTCACTGGAAGCTTTCAAGAGGAGATTGGACTGCCATTTGTCAGGAATGGTGTAGGGCAAGGCTGTCAACCTCCGGGCCCATGGGCCGGATGCGTCATGTGCTGGCCATGCCCACACCTGGTTTAGCGAAGGGGAAAAACGTCCTGATACATCATGTGATGCTGCTGTGATGACGTGAGTTTGACACCCCTGGTGTATGGTCTCCTGCTTGGGCAGGGGATTGGACTAAATGACCTACAAAGTCTCTCCCAATTCGGTTAATCTGTATCTGTATCTGACCAGTATCTTAAAAACTTAACTTTATTTTCCCTTCCCTGCCTCTTAAGGTGGAATCAGCTTGAATTCCTTTTTGTGGTTTTCTCCTTTCCATGCTTTTGCAGAGTTTCTCCAATTTCATCACTGTAGCTCTTACAGATCTGAAGCAGGAACACTTTACTGGATCTGGTGGCTACTATTAAAATATCTGATGTAATGTTTAAATTGGGATATGTAGGGAAAGGAAGGGCGAGACAGGTTGATTATATAGAAACATTTTACACCTGAGACAGATTATAAGTATCTTATCAGACAACCATTGTAATGTGAAAAACCCATTTTGAAATCTTTTTAAGTATATAAATTCAGCGATCTCTCATTCACTCATTGGTTAAAACTGTAAAGTTTTTCAAAATTTGTCATCTATGATATGTTAAATCATGGTTACCTGAATAAGCTATAGTAAAATGAATTATATATAATCTGTGTATCTTTATAATACTTAAAAGCCAATAAATCAGAGTACATTTTTTGTGAATAAAGTAAACAAAACTAAATGAGTTAATTAAAATAAAATTTTAAACTCAAAATAATAAGATTTTTAGAAAGACATTTCAGGATAAAACATGAATAAGGATATGGATGCTAAATCTCCCAAAGTTTATTGTTTATTTTGTACATTTATAAGGGCATCCAACTCAAGCAATGTGAATCCTGGTGGAAAATCACAGGAGCAGACATTAACCAAAAAATAATAATAATCCATGCATCATTTTTAAAAAAAATACAACCCAATATATAACTTCATTTCAGAAGGTAAGATTAGAAAGAAAATGAATTGGGGAAACATTTTAGTTTCAGCAACTCTGATAACAGTTCCCATGAGAAATATTAATGGCTCAACAAGCTACAGTACAGATCTGTGGTGCACTATTGTTATTGTTATTGCAGCATTACCTGTTACATCTGGGTTTTCAAACTTGGCAATTTTAATGTGATCCAGACATCTTAAAGTTGTTCAAGTTTGAAAATCACTGATATACTGTATATATTATTCACTATTTATATGCCTGCTATTCAGGGGTGGGATACGACAGGGTTAACTACCAGTTCGCGATTTACGAGCTTCCCTGCAGATTGCGAGCCTGTAAATCGTCATCAGCAGCTGCCTGCAGAGAAGCAGCCTTTGAAACAGCCCTCTTTTCTTGCTTTTCGAACTGCAGCTGTGCCTCATTCAGCAGCTGAAGTTGAAAAATCAGGAAATAAAGATCAGGTAAGAGCCCAGTTGGGTGGGTGGGAAAAAACATCAGCAGATAGAACCGTTTCTATGTCTACTGTTTTTCAGAGCTACCGGTTCTACAGAGGAGGACAGAACCGGTAGAAACCCCACTCCTGCTTCTATTCCTCCTTTTGGTGAGCAAGTAAGGATCAGAAGTGATGTGTTCCCTGGTGGCTCTCTCCTATATTGGCTCCTCCCATGGGTGGGATTCAACCAGTGTTACTACCAGTTCGGTGACTACATTTTGCACGCTGCGCGGGTGTGTAAAAAAACCTTAATCTGGGCCTCCCGGACAGCTGAAAAGCGCTGTGTGTAGGTGCACAGCATTTGAAAAGCCTCTTTTTGTCTGCTTTTTCAACCTCAGCTGTGCCGCGCAAAGCAGCTGAGGCTGAAAAATCAGGAAATAAAGGACAGGTAAGAGCCCGGGCAGGCGGGTGGGCCAGCCAAATAGCAGCCAACACAGAACCAGTTTGGTGTCTGCTGCTCTTCAGAGCTACCAGTTCTTTAGAACTGGGCAGAATGGTAGCATCCCACCCCTGACTCCTCCACTTTCTTTGGTTGCCTCCAAAGTTTCCTGCAATAGTTGTTTAACTTCTCCTTATGTCTTCAACATATTGTCACTCAATGTGGGCAATTCATGCAACTTCACAGCAGCTTAATATAAGGCAGCTGGGGTTCCTCTGAATTTGCTGAATTTCAGGCACCCATGTGGTTAAGAATTCTGGAGTAGAAATTCTGCAGTCAACCTCCCAAATCTTATAGAAGTTCAAATGCTGGCTGCTGCTTTAAAGCTTCAGTGTTGCAACTGCTAACCAAAGAACTGCTGTCCCCCCTCCCCCATCATTTTTAAAAGCATAGTTCAGTATACTCTGTGGGTACAGCTTGAAAATAGAATTTTCTTTGCCGACAACACAAAGAGACAATAGCTAAGTATGAATCTTTTATGCCGGATCTAAAAAGGCCCATCAATGATATAAGAATTTTTATTATTTTAAAAGCCTAAGCAGCAATTAGCATTGCCTTTTTTCCCATGATGGACTGAAATATAGGAGAGGCCTGTCATTTAGTGCGAATTTAACTGGCCAACATATACAGTATGTGAAAAAGCAAAGTGTTTTTTAGCAATACTGCAAGGAGTAGCGCATTTATGTGTATAGATGAGTGGATGAAGTGAGAATGTAGCTATACACTTCTGATATCTCTTGACTACATAGATGTTGATCAACCTATGTAGTCCAGAGTTATCAGAAGTCTGCAGAAAAACAGCAGCATATAGTCCTTTGCTGCAGCCAAATTCTTAGAAATTGTTAGCTCTCGACTGATTTCAAAAAGTTAAACCTGGATTTTTAGTATTTGGATAGGAAGCTACTAGGAAATACTTGGTCAGAAGAAGGTAGAAGTAAACCAGTTACATATCATTGCCACAAAAACCACAAGGATGTGTCCATGAAGTCATCAAGTGTCCACCTGGATTCAAAGGAGGCTTTAGGAATAAACTAGGAATAGTATTGTGTAATATAGTTGGTTTGCTTGCATTAAACAACACTGTATTAACAATTCCATTTTAAATGTCACAGAGAAAAGGTGTCATATTAGCATATGGTTGATGTTTTTAAAATAACCCAGCCTGTTTCAATTTCCAGTTGCTTTAGTGTATGTCATATGGTTTGGGTACATGCCTTATTATGTTCCAGATTTGGTTTTAGAAAAGCCACAATTGTGCTTGCAGTGAGGTGCGGTTTTAAGTAGGTAACCAAAGTCATAGTGTGTTTGCAGAAATGGCTTAGAAAAGGCTAAAGTGGATCTCTCTAAGGCTGGTACATAAAAGGGGAGATGGAGACACTTCACCCAGATTTCATTCTCCTGCAGATGAAGGCAAACCCTGTGCAGGATCCAGCTGATAGAGTTGGGACTTTAAAGTTAATTAAAATTAATGGTTACAAAAATTGGGTATGTCTCGACTAATGAAGAGGAGAACTAGGGTGACATTATAGCAGTCTTCCCATTTTTGAGGGGCTGTCACAGAAAAGAGAGGGTAAGCATTTCTCTAAAGCACCTGAAGCATCAGGTGGAAACTTATTAGGGAGAGATCCAGAAATTTTGTGACAATGAAAACAATTCATCAGTGCAACAGCTTGCCTTCAGAATTTGTGTGTACTCCATCATTGGAGGTTTTAAAGAAGAGATTGGACAGTCATTTGTCTGACATGATATATCCAGTGGTGGGCTGCAAATTTTTAAACAACTGGTTCTCTGGCTGGGTAGGCATGGCTGGTTGGTTATGTGACTGGGTGGGTAACATCACTCATCACACCCAGCCCCACCTCCTGACCACTCACTTCAAAGGCAGAAGTAGGATTCAGCCGGTTGGGCATAATCCCACCACTAGCTGGCCTCTTTTCAGCCTGTTTTTTTGGCCATTTTTGGCCATTTTCAGGCTGTTTTGGAGTTGTTTGGGGACCATTTTCAGGCTGTAAAAAAACGGCTTGAAAACGGCCTGAAAAATGGCCTGAAAACAGATAAAAAATGAGCAGGGGCAGGGCCAGCCAGTGGTGGGATTTGCCGGTTCACCAAACTGCACAGAATCGTAACCAGGAGTCGGATTCTACCAGTTCGCACCTATTCGCTAGAACTGGTTGTTAACATTCGAAGCTGTTTGGAGAACCGGTTGTTAGAAGAAATTACTGGCCTAATCCTGTAAGGAAGGCAGGATGGAAACATGCTGGTGTTGCTTACAGAAACTGCCTCTCCATTAACCCTTATTACATTCTTGGCAGGACTAGTCTTCCTGTCTAGGAACTTCTCTGGAGTTTTTTTTTCCTTCCTTTGCTGGTACTTTGCTTGTGTGGAGTGACCATTCAAAGTTACTATGGCACTGAAAAAAGTGACTTATGACCATTTTTCACACTTACGACTGTTGCAGCATCCCCACAGTCATGAGAGGCCAGGCGAGGAGATGTGTGCCTCAATGTGAGTAATGTTGAGTTGACCACGCCCAGCCAGTCACATGACCACCAAGCCACACTCACCAACTAAGCCATGCCCACAGAACCGGTTGTTAAAAAAATTGAATCCCACTCCTGATCGTAACTACTGGATCACCCAAACCATCACAAACTGGCAGCAGCCCACCTCTGAGTATATCCTGCCCAAGCAAGGGGTTGGACTATAAGACTTCCAAGGTCCCTTTCAATTTTATTATTCTGTATTTCATATGGATAGGCAGAAGGACAGAGTTGAATTCCTATATGAATTCTTTTTGTTAGGCATTTCCTCACTGGAAAGTCAAAACCATTGCTGGAAGAAAATACAATATGATCCAAAGAACAAGTTTGGGTTGGAAAAGGTGGGTGGGGAGGAGGACTTAGCTTGCTTCTCCTGTGTTTTCATTTCAAATTTTAAACCACTGAATTCCATTTCATAGGAATCTAGATTGGATCCCCTCCCACCACCCCATCTGCTTGAAACATCTGGATGGGTACTGAACCTACATTTTCTGCTTCAGAAAACTGAATGCATGGTTTGTGTGTGTATTTCTATGTGTGTGAGAGAAATATGTCTGTTTAACATAATGAGATTTGACTGCATTTAATATAGATCTCAGCAGAAAGCCAGATGCCCATGTGCAATATAACCTGATTATGGTATTTTTTTCTTCACAGATGATAAAGAAGAAGCAACATGAAAAGGAAGGAAGGAAAGAAGGAAGGAAGGAAGGAAGGAATCCAAAGAGTCCTGAACACAGTTCCCAGCACTGAAACAGTCTCTGATGAAAAGAAATATACAGATGGTATAGATTCCAAATAAAATATACTGTATTGTATTTCATTTTGCAACCAGTGCTAGAAAGATACAAGTATCTTAGTATCTTTTCTGAATGCAGTCTGAATAATGACCTGGATTATACTGATTGCAATTGCTGAGGTTTAACAACTTGATTTGACTTACTTTTATTTTAAGAAGTCTTCACTCTATTTTGGGAAACATACCCTTGAACACCAAAGCTGCTGGTCTATGCAAATTTCTTTTGTCTATCACCTAGATGACAATAACTGACAACCCAGTCCATTCATTAATTGATGATAAAGCATTGAATTATCCTAAAGCATTTCAAGAAAAATTCCCAGCTCCTATCAATATCAGCTCAAGGAAATAAAGATAGATGTTCTTCTTATAATAACTGATTTATTTTAAAAATTATGATCAATCATCAGCAAGTTTTCACATACTATCCTTTACTGGAAATTTACCTCTTGCAAGCTCTATAACATACATATTGATTGCATTTAGAAATAAGATGTTACTTCTGCTTTTTAAACCCTTGACCATTTTTATGCTAATTATAGGATTCATAATTCATAGTATATTCAAATGAATTTTATTTGAGGCTTCCTTAAATATTCTTTATTGCCATACTGCTGTGCCTCTGAATCAGTGTTGAATTCTGGCGACTGCCCTGGCAAGTTTTCTTGGCACAGTTTTTCAGAAGTGGCTTCAGAAATCTTAGAGTGTGAGAGAGTGATTCAACTGGTTTTGTGCTTAAGGAGGGACTAGAACTCACCATCTCCTCATTTCTAACCTGGTGCCTACACAAAGCTTGCTTTTTGTTGCTGTACAAAGAAATATAATTTATTGCTACATAGAGAAGAACATTGTGAGTCTCTGAGTTTGGTTGTTCACCTGCAGACTTTTCATTACCTCATCAGGTAACATCATCAGTGCTAGTGAGTATGGGGTTTATGCCTTGTTTATATACAATAGTTTGCCCTGCCATTGTGTGTGTGTGTGTGTGTGTGTGTGGTTTTCTCCTTGCAAGCTTGATTAGTGTATTATTTTCTGCTTATTTTTCTGGTGTTAATCCCTGCTTACCTGGTGCTGGTGGCTGGAGACAATGTTAATTATTATATTATTAAATACATTTTATAATAAAATTTAATATAGATTATGAATCTCGTTGTAGTTGGGCAAAAAAGTCCTTAGCAAGTTAGGACGGTCCTTATACAAAACATTTTCAAGACCTGGTCAGGAGTTTGAATTACATAATAAGGTTATAGAATCAAAATTATTGGCAGAATTTAAAGCTAAAGAAAAGAAAGTAATATCCCAATATTTATGGTGCCTTCTTTTTATTCCCAGTATTTGTCCAGATAAAATCTAGAAGGAAGTCTTAATTATTTGGATAGCTCAGAAGCTTTTATTGACTTGGGTGTTGGCCGGGAAGGGTGACATTGAAATTTCTATTTTCCTCAAATCTCTTATGTAATTGTGACCGAAAAAGAAGCCTCCTCATGAGTCACTGCAAAGTATTCATATGACTATATCCTGTGGTAGATGTAGTTCAGAGTCTGGGGTGCTAAGTTTTCTACAAACAGGGAAAATCTTGACACAAGGACCTTTTCTAAACAATGGAAGTCTCAACTCCTTTGGAGTTGAGACATGTTATCTCTGAGGTAATCTCTAATCACCTTGTCCATCAGCTGCAATTCATTTTAGGCCAATGTTTTACAACCTGGTGTCAGGCATGAACAACACATATAAAGTTCAAACTAGGTATTTTATTGTTCACCGCCAAGAATACAGGGATCTCCCAGACTAACAGCTCTTGGCTGGAAAATACTAGATAAGGCTCAAAGGCATTAGAAGGAGGGCAGGTCAGATCTTGCCCTCTTGTGTTTACACAGCAAGTCCAAGTTAATTCCGCTCTTCAGCCCTCCTATCTGGGACAATTGCTTTCCAACATCTGGATAACTTTTAAGATGTATGGCATTTTGCCTCTCAGAACTCAACCAACATGGCCACTGCTAGGAATTCTAAGAGTTGAAATCCACACATTTCAGACTGGTTGAGGTTGGGAAACACTGTTCTAGGAGTGGCATTTCCTTTTCAAAATGTCATTGAATGGGAGTTCAGTAATTCCATACAGACCTATAAAGAATTTAGAGCTTACATTGGGAAAAGAAGGAATAAGCCACAGGGAAGAAACTTGGAGAAGAGACAATACAGAGATTGAAGAAAGTGTGAGAAAAACTACAAAACTGGTTTTGATTTTGTTTCATATAAGATGAAATACTATAGAAAGAAATTCTGACAGGCTTTCAAGAGTTTGTCAATATACCTCCTGCAGTGTCTGTTTCTTAACCTGGTCTGCCTCAAAGGGCTGACAAGACCTTCCATCCAATCTCAGTTTAAAACATCCCGACTGACAAGAAACACCACACAACCCCCAAATTTTGGTTAGTTTGTCAATTTAATGAACTGCACAGCACTCAACCCCATAGGACACTTAGAGGTTGACAGTGTTATATAGATGTTGTTCATGGTAGGTTAATAATAAAAATCCAAGAAAAGGTAAATTTCTCTTGCAAAAAACCCTGCTGCTAGTTCTGTCCCTGAATCTATTTTATCTATCCTGTCAACTCTATTATAAATCATCTGTAATATGACTGAGTTAATTTTTTCTCATCTTCTCTTGTGATATATTTTAATATCTTTTTGTGTTTTATATGGAGAAAAAAGGCCATTTTTGACAAAAAAGGAGAATATTTCAGCTTCCTAAGATTCTTCCTAAGCTCACTACAGCAGTATTGCCAAAAAAACTTGAAGAGTTGTCAATTTAATTTTATGAAGCTTCTCCTCTGGTAATACTGAATTGCAAACTAGGGCATTCAAAACCTTTGCTAGACCAATACTTGAATTCAGCTCCACTGCCTGGAATCTGCACTGTATATCAGATATAAATATAACTGAGCGAGTCCAGAAGTATTTTACCAGAAGAGTATTACATTCCTCTGTTCGCAACAGAATACCCTACAGCACCAGACTTGAGATTCTAGGCTTAGACAACCTTGAACTATGCCGGCTAACATTGGACTTAAGCATAGTACATAAAATCATATGTTACAACATCTTACCAGTTAATGAATATTTTAGCTTTAACCACAACAATACAAGAGCACACAACAGATGTAAACCACTTCAAACTTGATTGCAGGAAGTACGATTTCAGCAACAGAGTGGTCAATGTCTGGAACTCACTACCTGATTCTATTGTCACCTGCTCAAACCCCCACTCCTTTACCCTCAAACTAACCTCTATTGACCTCACCCCATTCCTAAGAGGTCTGTAAAGATTGTGCATAAGCACACAATTGTGCCTACCATCCCTGTCCTATTGTCCCCAATTATTAGTTCCTATTTCTTATATTTAAACTTATGTTTATTTTTATTTCTATTGTATTGTAAGCTTTTGACAAAATAAATAAATAAATATATTCTTATAGAGGTACAGTCCTTGCCTTTTGACTATTCATTTAATAATCATTCAAAGTTACAACACTGAAAAAAGTGACTTACAGCTAGTCCTCACAATTATGACTGTTATAGCATCCTCAAAATCATGTCATCAAAATTTGGGTGCTTGGCAATTGGCACCATTTACAATGATTACAGCATCTTGGGGTCATTTGCAACTAACCCAGCCAGCTTCTGACAAGCAAATAGGGGAAGTTGAATTCACATAATGACCATTTGATTTACCTAATAACTGCAACATTTTGCTTAATTGTGGCAAAAGGGTCATAAAATCAGATGTGAGTCACATCTTTCTTAGCAACAGAAATCCTGGCCCAATTGTGATTGTAAGTCAAGGACTGCCTATGTTGAAAATGATCATTCTTGATGAACAACACATCAAAGGGAGCCTACAGTGAGAAACTGCTGAGATATAATTCATCAAAAATTTCAGTTCTACTATTTGATTTAATTGAGGATAAAGGGAAATCATACACATATTAATTAGTTTACCCAAAGCCAAGATAGATTGAATATGTAATTAGTGACACTTTTGTGAATGGTTAATGTTAACATTGTAATAATAATTGTCAGTTCATTTTGCATCTGTTTCCTCTGATTTACTGTTGCCTTTCTTCTTCCCAGGCCATAATATGTCCAGCTCAGCAGGTAATGCAAATTCTTGGCCAGAAAAGATTTTGCTATAATAAATAAAGAATATCCCCCCCTCAGAAAACAACTGAATGAAAAACAGCTGGTGACCTTCTACCGCTGGACCATAGAATCTTAACTTGCTGCACCTCTGTATGGTTTGCCAATTGCACAGTGGCAGATAGGAAAGCACTCCAGAGGGTTAACATCATTACCCAGAGGATCATGGGTTGCCCTCTCCCCTCTTTGGAAGAGCTTTATAGCTCCTCTGCCTTAAGAAAGTTCAAAACATTCTCAAAGATCCATCTCATCCTGGGGACCCTTTTTTTGAACTGTTGCCATCTGGCAGACGGTAGGTACAGAATAATAAAAACAAGGACAAATAGGCTGAAAAACAGCTTCTATCCCAGGGCAGTAGCTCTGTTAAATTCTACTCTATAGTGCAGTGTTGGTGCAGTGTCGGGGGGTTCAATTCAATGTGTGGAGTGTGAAGGATGTGTTTTTGTTTTTATTTTCATGGTCAGGATGTGCACTGAAGATGGTGTTTGATTTTGTTGTATGAGGTGCAATGACAATGTAAACTAAACAGTCACCTTGCTTTACAAATGGAGATGCTACAAAGGTGCAACTGAGTCCATGTTTCAAATACTGATCATGAATTTTCTTCATTGCCTAAGAGTAATTTTCTAAGATGTTGTATAATTTATTTTCTGTCTTTCTAGTTCAGAGGTCTCCAAACTTGGCAACTTTAAGGCTTGTGGACTTCAACTCCCAGAATTAGCTGCCTGGAGAATTCTGGGAGTTGAAGTCCACAAGTCTTAAAGTTGCCAAGTTTGGGGATCCCTGCTCTAGTTGTGGAAAATTAATCAAGCAAGTCTTAAAGTTGTATCAAAATGTTAGGTGGTTGATTCCTCTATACAATCTTTAAATATCTTTCTGCCTAATTTGTCTTTCTGTTACAATCATGAAAAGCAGATAGGTTTTTCAACATATCAGATGGTATGGGATAGAAGCTGGGGAATGTGATTGGGGCTGTGAAAAAGAATGTTGTTTTAGCATAGAACATGCTGCTAAGCAAACAACTGTTGCTTATCTCCATATTAACCATATCAAGTATGCTAACCCCATATTAACTATGTCAAGCTGATCTGTTTGTAACTAGAGTCCATGGGGAGAAAGATGGCATATCCTTAAAGGAACTGAAGAAATATAATCTAGTTTGATTCAGAAAAGTTAGTTCCACATGAAAAATTTGGCTATTTTTTAAAACCTAAAACATTAAGGTAGAAATGAGGCAGCACAAAGCTACCTGCAACATACATTGACATCCTTTTATTTCCAGAGAACTACTGGGTCAGTATATATTTCACAAGTAATTGCCACTTAGGTAGAGCCATTTTCGGCTAGTGGTTAAGACACCAGTCTAGTAACTAGGAAATGTGAGTTCTAGTCTCACTTAAACCACAAAACAACTCTTACTCAACTCCAGGAAGCAGGGAATAGTAAACCATTTCTGAAAAATCTTGCCAAGAAAACTGCAAAGATTTGTCCAGGCATTTACCAGAAGTCAACATTGACTTGAAGGCAGTAAACAAACAAACAAAAACTACCCTACCACCCTGCCTAATGGTTATTGCTTAATAAATACAATACAATATCTATCACCTTGCTAATTCAATTAAACTCCATATACCAATGCATAGTATTGCAATTATTTGAAAAGTTTCAAATGCTTTATTTATAGAGGGAGCACAGGTATCATAAGGTTTATTTCAGATTCCTTAAAAAAAGTTTTGTGATTACATATATAGCTGTATAGGCTTTAATATAAAAAGATTGGAGTGAGGAAAAATACTGTCATGAGTATATATTTATGATAAAGATTTACACCACTGAAATGATACTCTTATTAACTGGATAATATTTTGCTGAAAATGATTATCTGCCTAAGAAGCAAGCAACCTAACTTCCTCGTGCCACAATCTGTTTTTTTAAAGCTCTGAGTTAAAATTCAGTTGAGATTATTTCACCAGATACTTGGATAGATATTGTGTACAGAATGAAATTCTTTCTAGTACATGGAACAGCTAACTCATGCCTGGACTGTTGTAGATAGCTGGCAGCCTTCTTGACTCCATTCTCCAACTTCTAGTTGAGATTCAAAAAAAGTAGTTTGGGTAGCTCTATACCTCTTTTGATTTGTCCTTGATTTATTTATTTTTTTTTGCCAATCCCTATGATAACTAGATATTTGGGAGGATGATCAGTTTAAATAGCTGGGCCTCGTGTACCGGAACACTATCATTCAAATAACTTAATTAGAAATCATCTTCCTGTGTGCTCAACTCGGTTATGCAATCAAGATCAATTAGTTTGTCCTGCTGATCAAATGATCATGTCACACTGAACATTTTTTTCTGATTTAGCTCTTACCTCCTAGAATTAACTCTACATCCAATTGTATTTAGAGTCAAATCTCCTAAAAGTTAAAAAGGCCCTTTTCTTAGGATCTTATGAAGGTGGAAGAATTTTATCATTACTCAATATAGCTGTATGTTATATTTGTTCAGGCTAGGAAATGTCTTTTATAGGATATTATATATCTACGTTGCTTTATCGCTGTGATTACTTTACATTATATTACATAAAATTGTTCTGTCTATTCTATGCTTAGATATAAGTGCACACCAAGTAAAAATCACAACTTCTGTTAGCTTCTCTCCAGAAAGCTTTTGTCATGCCCTTGGTAGAGTTGGATTCTGAGGGAGAGGAGGAACACTGAAAGTGGGTGGAGGTGTGGCTCCAGAAACTGTGGAGGAGGCTGGGGAAGGGCAGAGACTGACTGGGCAGTCAGAGGAAGAACCAGGCCCATCCCCTCTGCATCCTAGGACACACAGGGAGGAATGGAGAAGGCAACAACCTGGCTTTCGAGAGAGGAAGTGGCCATGATCCTCCTCATTGTTTGCAGCTGGGGAGATTATATAAGAGAGACGGTTAAAACACAGGTTGCCAGAAGCACAGCATGTTTTATTTTGGTCTGAATTTATTTTGATTGGTGTCCTTCCAATAGACTGTATCTTGTTAACTCCTTGATTTTGGTAAATACTTCTCCTGTTCTGTTGTGGAAATTTCATCATTGTAGTTTGTTGGGGTTTTTATTTCACCTCTATCTGCTCATTAAATTTGGACTGTATTGCTTTATTTTGAAGACTATTTTTGAATATGTTTTATCTCCAACTGAGTATTACTGAACAGTGGGGCCAAGTTGGAGGCATTAAAGGACATTTATTTATGTTTTGGATTTTGTTATATTTGTGTTACACTCTGAGTCATCACAGCTTGTTCTTGAAGGTTTAATTCATTAACATAACATTTTCATCTGAATCAAAGTGTGCTGGTACAGGTGGTCCTCAACTTAGAACCACTTGCTTAATTATTGTTCAAAGTTATGACGGATCCTCAAAAGGAACTGATGATCATGTTCTGAAGGGCATCTCCCCTGAAGGGCATCATGTGACTGCATTTTGGGTACTTGGTAATTGGCCTACATTTATGGCCATTGGCATTGTCCCATGGTTGTGTCACAGTAATTAATGCTTTTACTTGATGACCATGGTATTCGCTTAATGAGAAAGGTTATAAAATTGGGCATGGTCAAGTGATGACTCACTTAACAACTGGTATGACTTAAAGCCATAATTTCAAGCTCAATTACCATTGTAAGCTAAGGACTACCCATATGGCTTCTTGTTGTAATAGATGCTACATTGTTATTGAATAACTCTCAGTTATAGATATAAGTATACATATTTTTACTTTCCTAAACTTATTTACACAGAGATTAATTCTTCCTGAGTTAAGTCAGGGTAGGCATTATACCAACCATAACAGTACCTTATAAATGTTCGCTTTGAAATGGAGATCATAATGGCCCCTTGATAATAGATTATATTATCTTAATACTTTTTTCCAGAGTTAATATGGTTGTATACAACAAGTGCAATAAAAGCTGTAATGTAGAAAACATAAAACTATGTAAATTTAAAACTTTTTGTATAAGACTATTATATTAAAGCACATTAAGATTTTATACAATTTCAAGAAAATTCCAAGGGGAGCTGTTTTCCACACACAGGTGATTCCAATTAAAAACAAACAACAAATACTTTTTCATTTCCTACTAAGGAAGTCATTATGTATTGGCAAGCAATATTTCATATTTATTGGTGTACTGTAAGGAAACCAGTTCTTTGGCTTATATTGTAAGGTAGAAGTATGAACCTCAGTGACCTGAGCAGTGAAAATTCTCATGGGTTCAGACACTATTGAAGATAATACACACCAATACACCCCCCCCCACACACACACATACACATTCAAATTATTGTAAGGCAAAGCAAGCATATGAAATTTGTGCTAAAATTCTCCTTGAAATGCTTGCCAAAGCTCGTGGACTGCCTGGCCAAATCACAGATACACAAACACACAAACACACACACACTGTTACAAATCACAGCATTAAGATCAGGAAGAGAGAACTACTGAAGATGTCCCTGCCAACATGGATTAATTTATCTGACATATGAGAATTGATCTTATCCTAGATTTGCATGAAGTGCATTTGCTTGGAAATTGTGATTAACCAAGTCTATGGCCAAGATGCCTCTCTTTAACAGGATCACAATTTAATTTTAAAAAGACCTGATGGCACAGTGGTTAAAATGCAGTATTGCAGGCAAACTCTGCCCACTGCCTGGACTTCAGTCCTGATGGGGCTCAAGCCTTCCATGCTTTGGAGGTCAGTAAAATGAGGACACAGATTGCTGGTGACAATATGCAAATGCTTACACTGTAAACTGCCCAAACAGTGCTATAAAGCACTATGGGGCAGAATATAAGCCTAAACACTATTGCTAATGCATATTTTAATTTATCCTTTTTTATATAGCTTACACTGAATTTATTGTTGTGTTTGTGTTTTAACTGTGAGCCACCTTGAGCGTTCTTTATATTCACAAAGAATATAGGTCAGCTTGCAGCATCTTTGATTCAGTCTACTTTAAATACTATGGGGGCATGAATGTAACATGCCTCTGCGATTCCTTAAAATCAAACATATCTTTTCCAAGGATTGTGTTATTGCCCTCCACAGCTATTGTGCAATTTCAAAAGATAGTTCAGTTGGTTTAAGGAATGGAAGTACTTCAGAGCAGGTGGAATTGGAGGGAAACATCTAAACTTCACACGTAGTCCTGATGTGGATCTATCCAACATTCTAGGACAAGCCTCTCTGAATCCTTCAAGCAGGTAAGCAAGAACCATCTTCTTCTTACAGCTGACAGGGTCTAGGTTTAGAAATGCCTCTGGAAAATTAAAGCATATTTAAGGAGTTGAAAGCACATTCCTCTCACGGCTGTAAAAAGGCCATCATGCACTTTGGGAAAACATGCGGTTTTGTTCTCCATTATTCTCTTCAAGGTAAGGCTTTATTTCACCAGTAGACTTCTGCCTGCCCACTTCCCCCCATATCCATGTCACAAGCTCAGCTTTCACGCAAAAACTGTTCTGGCTTTGAGGAGCTGGTCACAGATCTCTCAAGCAGAATCCTTCCAGCTTTTTACAATTTAAACAAACCTGCTGCCAAGTTTGCAACCAGCAGGGATTCTCTTAGGGGCAAATTCTCCTCCCAGGCATCCAATAAGAAAAAATATCAAGCTTTACATACAAACAGACCATAACAATCTATTTTACTGCTTGCACTGGGAAAACAGTCATCATACAGAGAGTATATTACACAGGTAGAAGAATAACCTTAAAACAACACTAAGGAATTGAACTCAATGGAATGAATCTCCTAGTGTCCTGTGGTGGAGCTTGCTTAGAGCTAGCAGCTCAGTCATTTGGTATACAGAATAAAAGGCTCTGCAGCATTTATATAAATTCCTGCTTCAGTAAAGTAGGCTTGTCATTCGTCAGCTTTTGTGAATGCAATCACTTGCTGTTTCTTCAGCAACAATTCTGTCTGCTGCTGCCTCTGGCTTCAGCTTTTGGTTTCCGAAATGGAAATTATTGAGTAATAAACATAGGGCCTTCGTGAATTTGGAGGAGGTGGGGGCAAAGAGTCAAAAAAATAATTTGAAGTCCCCAATTTCTTCCTTCTGACTGCATACTGATGAATTATATTTTCCTTCTGTTCTTTCCCCTCTCACATTCAATAGTCCCTCAATGGCCCAAAATAGGGGATTTTAAGGGGAAACACAAAACATTAGCCAGAATTCAGCAAAAGGTGTGTTATTTTTTGTTGAAGGTTGTAGAATGGATTTCAAAATTTCTTAATCAAAATCGAATACCCTACATTTGGCAGCATTACATTTGGCAAGATGCATGGCTGCAGGGCCTTCTGATTCATGGTTGGCTGGAGGGGATAGTGGTAAATATTTATAATGCATAGAACTGCTTTTTTTTCCAGCTTAGGCTTGAAACAGGAAAATTAATGAGTCTTGAAAGTAACCCATACTACTTTCTGTGAGGGGAGTAATACTACTGACTTTGTAAAAAGTTGTAAAAAGACTTTGTAAAAAAACTCATCGTAAAAAGTATTTGGAGATGGCCAGCAGTTTTCAGTTACATTCTTTTCTCCTGCCTTGATAGAAGGAAAGCATGTTGCTATTGCTTTGTGAATGGATGCTGTTTAGCATTAGAATGCATGTTTGTATTCACACTTCTATAAATTTTAACAGTTTCCTTTCAGAGTTTTCATTGCTCTCTTTCCTCCACGTGTCCTTTATATCAAGCTGTCTAACACATGACATCTTGTCATTTCCTTTAATCTATATATTTTACTGTCTCCAAGGATCTTATTTATTCTACATCTAATTTCTTTTGCTTATAGCCAGTGCAACTAAAACCCAAACATTTGAGTTTATGTTCCTTGCCATTTTGTACCAAACTTTAACCCTTATTTCTCAATTCTAATGCAATTTTCTGGTCAGAGAGAGGAGGATCATAAAATGCAATTCCTTTTCAGATACAATCACCACAGGGAGTTTGTCTTTTGGAAAATGTGGCTGAAGACACAAAGTAGATGCCATCAAAAGTTAAGAGATAGCACAAGCCAGACTTCCAATTGGCATGAAAGTAGTAAGCATGTCCCCTCTAGATAGGATCTGCTTCTGTAAGGGAAGAGACTTCTGCTCAGATGATTAAAATCTCTGAATGAATGAATTTAGGACAGTGACTCCAATCTGACAATGTAAGAAAGACTACAGTTCGGTGAAAAAGTTTAGTGTGGAAATGCTGAAGCCTACCAAAAGATTATGCTGAACATCTTTCAATTCTGCTCAGGCTTGAGGTTTTGTTTGTAATAGTGTTATTCCCTTTTTTCTATTGGAAAGCGGTTAATATGAAATTGTTCAGTCAAGCTTAAAGCCAAACCTGTTTTGCAAACAATTATTTGCCACATTTCATTTCCTATATATGATTCATACCAATGAAAGTAGCATCCTTGTCACAACATGTATAGCTCATGAATATATATTTTTTCTAATAGATGTTCAAAGTGTAAACTTGACATGTAGAACAATGATGCTTGCTTAAAGCCCCTGTCACACAGCACCAACGGATGGAAAGAGGATGTAAAATGGAGAGAAACACTTGCCATCAGTTGGTGAACGCGATGCATCCGTTCTGTACTCACTGCATCTGTTTTTCATACTCTCTATCCATCCAGCATCCGTCTACTGAGATTTCATCCGCTCAAAAAGTTTTGAGCTGCACAAAAGTTTTGAGCGGATAAAGTATCCAACGCATCCATTCTACATCCGCTACGCATACGGGGAACATCCATTATACGTCCGTCGTCATCCATTACGCGTCTGCTATATCCGCTAGGAATCCACTGTGCATCCGCGCAACTCACATCCACTCCAGCGGAAAACGGACATAGGGAGGAAGTGAAACAGACGCGGAACAGACATGCAGCGTTAGTAGCACGCATGTAGAAAGGATGAAAGCAGATGCAGCTCACATATAAAGCATTAAAATAGAAAAAACGTTCGCATAGGGGACGTATCGGATATTTAGGATGTCTGGAGGATGTCTGGAGTATGTGGAAGGACACCTAGCGGAAAAACGATATTTCCGATAAAAAGAGGGAGAAATCACCTGTATCTCACTCTCAGTCCAGCAGCCCTGCTGTGCAGACCTCTTCAGCCTTCATCTTGCTCTTGCTCTTCCACAGCATCCAGTCATCTCCACCATGGATCGTCGCACACTTCTTTTGGTAGCCTCCATCGTTCTACAACAGTGCGAAGCCCTCTACTGACTCTTTCACCTGTTCTACAGGAAGAAAAGGAGGCGTCCAAGAAGTGTCTGGGTCCAAAGATGGATCGCGAGAAGAGCCGAGTACGGACTGTATGACAAGCTGATGGTGGAGCTGTGGAACAAAGACCCTCGTGCATTCCAGAACTTCATGAGGATGCCTCCAGCCATGTTTGACGAAGTTGTGGAGCGGCTGAGACCCAGGTTGACCAAGGCAAACACCAACTTCCGGCCCAGCCTGGACCCTGGTCTGAAGGTGGCACTGAATCTGCGCCACCTGGCCTCAGGGACCACGTACAGAAGCATGCAGTACGCCTGGAGGGTGCCACACAACACCATCAGCATTGTGGTCAGAGAAGTGGTGCAGGCCATCATCGAAGAATACAAGGAGGAGCTCCTCCAGTGCCCCTCCACTGAAGAAGGCTGGAAGAAAGTTGCAGAGCAGTGGTATCAGAGGTGGAACTTCCTCCACACCGTTGGAGCCATAGATGGGAAGCACATGGCCTGCAAAGCTTCAGCCAACTTGGGGTCCAATTTTCACAACTACAAGGGCTTCTTCAGCATCATCCTCTTCACCATGGTCGATGCTGACTACAAGTTCATGTACATCGATGCTTCAGGCAACGGGTCATCTTCAGATGCCCAGGTATACAACGCCAGTCACCTCAAGGAGGGGCTGGAACACAACTTCATCATGGGCTTCCCAGATCCAGACCTCCTGCCCAACGACACACAAGATGTGCCCTACTTCATCGTGGGGGATGACGCCTTCTCCCTCAGAACCTTCCTCATGAAGCCCTACACTTCCAGATGCCTCACCCGTGAAGAGAGGATCTTCAACTACAGGCTGTCCAAGGCAAGGCGGCTGGTGGAGAACGCCTTTGGCATCCTGGCCAACATGTTCCAGGTACTTCTCACCACCATGCAGCATCGCCCAGAGACCGTGAGGAGGATCGTGGAAGCTTGCTGCATCCTGCACAATCTCATGCGTACCCGCTACCCAGTGTTGCAGAACAGGCTCGTGGACCACCAACAAGGCAATGGGGACATGGAGCCTGGTGAATGGAGGCAAGGGCGAAACCTGATAGATACTGTGGATGTGAAAGGCCCCAACAGAGCTTCACGTGAAGGGAAGAAGCAGCGCAACCTCCTGAAACACTGGTGCAACACCCCAGCTGGAGCAGTGGAGTGGCAAGACAGGATGGTAGATGCTTAATGGATGCTTCCTTCAGGCTGTCTCATCACACTGATGAGATTGTGCCATGTATGTTGAGTGGCCCTACAATGAACAGGGCATTTAATAAAGAGTTGTGTTTATGTTGAAATGTGTTGATGAATGATTAAATTGTTATTGATAATAAAGGGCCACAGGTGTGGCACCTGGGAGGGTGGACCATACAGTCCCACTATGCTTGCACTGGAGGTTTATCTATCCCACAGCTATTACCCATTCCACAGGTATCCCTGCCCATCCCACTGCTATCCTTACCCATCCCGCAAGCATGCAAAGGCTTAAACCATTTCTAAAAGTTTCCACCAAGACTTTATTTATTAAAAGAACTGAACCAAGTGTGTGAAGCAAAGATAAACTTTATTAATAACAAACTGTAAAAGCAAAATGACTCAAGTAAAGTGTCCCAAGCAAAGATAAAGTCAACAGGAAACAACCCAGTCTCTGGCACTCTTCTCAGTCACTCTGAGGCGTGCCCATAGTCTCAGAGGTGAAGGGTCCAGGTGCTGTGGAGGTGGCTGCTGCTGGAGTGCTGGTCTGAGGCGCCATTGGGGTGCCTGGCCCCGAGAGGACAACAGGGGATGGTGTCTGGAGGAAGCTCTCAGAGAGTTGGCTCAGTCCTGTGATGTTGAGAGCACCTTCCTCCATGACATGGGGTGTCAGTCCCAAGACCGATGACAAATGTTCTGAGGCCGGGCTTGGCTGTGGGGTGGAGGAAGGAGGAGTGTAGTGGGGCTGTCTGGTCTGCAGCTGAGCGAGGTGAGGCGTGGGTGGCATCTGTGGCATGGATGGCATCAGTGGCGTGGGTTGCATCTGTGGCATGGGTGGCATCTTTGGCGTGGGTGGCATCTCTGGCGTGGGTGGCATCTGTGGCATGGGTGGCATCTGTGACATCGGTGGCATCAGTGGCATCGGTGGCATCAGCGGCATCGGTGGCATCAGCGGCATCGGTGGTATTCGATGAACCTGTGCCTGGACTGGGAAGGGCTGCCTGTGCTGCTGGAACTCCTGGTAGCTGTAGCCTTGGTAGGTGAGGGCCTGTGGAAAGCCTTGGAAGGGCTGTGACATCAGCTGGGGTGGAGGAGCAGACCTGGACTGGGTCGCAGCAGGTTCAGCTGGGCCTGGAGGGTTGTGCAGAAGGCCGGTGATCATCTTCTTGATCACCTAGTACTGTGATTCGGACATGTCCATGAGGGTCTGGTTGATGTAGGTGAGGAAGGGCTTGCGGTTTGAGGATGGTATGTCGGTGTGTACCAGCTGAGAGAGGAGAGCATCAAGCTGCTTTTGATGGTGTCCCTGATCTCCAACAGACAGTGTGGTTTTGCCCCTCCGGTCTGGCTCTCTGCCTGCTTTCTGTGGAGGTGGAGCTGGGGGTGGGGGTGGGTTGGTCTCTGATGGCAGCACCCTCCCCTTGCTCCCACTGCATCAGGGGGTCCTCCATGCGCTCCGCCACAGGGAGTGCAGCTGTCGGGGGGGGTCTCCGTTGTGGGGCACTCCACAGATACCTGCCTGGACACAGGAGCTGACTCTTGGCCAGAAGAGGACTGGCTCTCTGTGGGCTGCCTGAGAGAGAAGGTAGACAGAGGGGCTGCTCCTCAGTGGCAGACCTCACCCTCCAAGAAGCTGCACTTGGCCATCACATAGGTCTCCCGGTCGGTGAGCTTGACTGTGGCCTGGCCAGACTTCTTGAGGTACAGCTTCCCATACCAGGTGTGCATGTGCTTCCACCACCCGAGGAGGACCTCTGAAGTGTAGCCCGGGCTCTCCGCCTTCTTTCTACAAGCTGCCTGCTTCCTCTTGGTGTCTTGATAGAGCCTGTGTCCCTTCTGCCAGAGGTACTCGTTCTCCCTCAGCCATTCGAGCACCTCATCCTCATGTTCCTCTTCGATGGAGTATTGCCTCCTCTCCCTATCTCGCGTATGCCTCTTCCTCCCTCTGGCAGGGCCTTCTGGTCTCTCATCAGAGGGGCTTCGAGGTTCTAGGGGCTGCTCCACCACATCACCACCACCAGCAGCAGCAACAACAACAGTAGCAGCAAAAGCAGGACCAGCAGTACCAGCAGCACCAGCAGTACCAGCAGCACCAGGATCAGCAGCAGCAGAGTAAGCACCAGCAGCACCAGCAGGACCAGCAGGACCAGCAGCACCAGCAGGACCAGGACCAGCACCAGCAGAGTAAGCACCAGCAGAAGCACCAGCACCAGGAGCAGCGCCAGCAGAGTAAGCACCAGCAGAAGCCCCAGCACCAGCAGAGTCAGCCCCAGCAGCAGAAGCCCCAGCAGAAGCAGAGTCAGGGCCAGGGGGTGGGATGATGGCCCTGTCCTTCTTGCCAGGGCCGGCAGAAGATGGCACAGGCTTCCTCTTCTTCCCCATGATTGTTGGCTGGAGATGTGTCTGGCAGCAGGTCTTTCCTCTGAATGGTGACCTGCTTGCGAGCTGAATCATTTTATATCCGTGGGGCTGACCCAATGCATCCTCCCCGCATGCGCAGTGAATGCTTTGCATCCACTAGGCATCCGCTAGGCCTCCGCTCTGCATCCGTTCCTTCCGCTGCGCGCCTGCTTCGCTGTGCTCCCCCGGAAGCTCTGCGGATGTGTCATCCACTTCCATCCGCTTCCATCCGCTAGGCTTCTGTGGAGCATCCGCTTTACATCCCGGCTATGTCCTCCCCCCGTCCGTTCCTTTCCATTGTTGTCCGCTCTGTCTATGCAAATTTGGAGCACTTTTGAGAGCGGATAACAACGGATGGAAAATTTTCTCGTCCGCTGTGTCCTTTTTACATACTTTTTACATCCGTTGGCCTATGTGACAGGCCCTTAAAATTGTAATCTGCTTCAGATTTTGATAATTTGTTGAAAATCATGGTATACTTAGTAAAACATAACTGGGTTCCCACAATTTGCTAAACCCCAAATGAACCAACCACTGACTTAATATGACATATGAAATAAGTGTATCAAACACTCTGACTGAAATTGTCTTTAGTCTAAAAATATTTCAGTGGGAGGAATATAAAGGGGTGGTGGTTAAGAGATGTATTACAAAACGTAAGATGGAAATAAAATTTAATGGGTTTGTTAAGAAGAGTTGACTGAATTTTATCCTACACTTCAATAACAACTTGTATTAAAACTGAATGAGTCTTAAAAGGAATAAATAAGCTATCTTATATGGAATCAGTCATTAAGTTATTGCATGGATTTACAATAACTCAGCATTATTTCAATCAAGAGTTTTTTCCCAGCCATTTTTGAAATTTTGAAAACTGGAAACCTTTCAAATGGAACACATGCATTTTCTCACTGAACAGTATCCTTCCTCAAATGAGATTAAAGACAGAAATTGGATTAAACAGTTGTAGAAAACTATGTGAATTAAATTTATCTTTGTGCCCATGCCTGAGTCTCTGATTCCTATATTAAAAAATATACTTAAATAAAAATTACTTTCTCATTCTACGCCTCCCAGGGTTGTCTTATTAGGGAGATGGACAGCATAAACAAACACATAAATAAAGGAACTAAATGATCAATGTAATGCTACAGTTTCTTACTAGATCACTGAACTCAATTAACTCCAGTAGATGCTTTGTTGCTGAAAACAAAGTAATTTATAGACATTTGTGTGATAGATTTAATGTGGCTATGATTTTTATAAAATATAAAATTGAACTTTGTGATATTTTGGAAACAACTCCTATTCCTCCAATTTTTAATGTACCTATTTTATTTGTTACTCTACGGATCTTCACTTGTGCTGATGAATTTGTTGTTTTCTAAAAGCTGATTCAATGTTGTTTACATTTAAACTTAAATACTGTTGCCACAATTATTCTTGAATTTTCTAATTTTAACCATTCAGACTGATAATTTGGTAGCAACTTTGCTCTATTAGTTGTTACTCTGCTCCTCTGGCAGCAGTATTTAGCTCTAAAATATTAAAAGCAGGCTTTAATATTTCATAGAGATTTGGCTGACTTTCTACATCACACATCAAGCAAGCCAGCTTGCAAATATCAATTCTAAAAATGAATATGAGAAAGAAAAAAAAATATCGGGAATTTCAAAAAGCAGAAAATGTTGTTTCATTCTTTTTTTTTTTTTACATTTGTAAGTTTTCATTGACCAGAACAATATATTAGGAATAATTTAATTCAGAGAGAGAGAGAGAGAGGGAGAGATCACTGTCACTTTATTGATGAAGTGTTTTCCATAACTATACAAAAGTTTGAACAACACTGGAGTTACATAAAGATCCCAAGATCCCACTAGCGACTGATATTGTATCTTTCTACCTTTCAAAACAAAATATCTGTTCTGAACAGCCCCTTATTTTTCAAATTTCATTTTCAGTAGTACTTTTGCAAGGGGTAAATAATCTCTCAAACTACCGTACCATTTATAAAACATTGTGGAGGCACACATTCAGGCAAGCATGAATGCTACTTTTATCCTTGTCACCCCTTCAGTTTATTTAAAAACTTTCTGTTAGAAAATCTGAACTACTTTACCTGGCAAAGTTTGATAAAATAATCACCTTTAAACTTGTCTTTTATTTGTACAATAATATCAAGTTTCCATATATTATCAGTATTTTCAAGATAAACCATGCCCAAAACTTTTTACAAGAATGTATACAGTGCTGAGTTGAATCAACCATGACGTTTAGAAATGAGCAATGAATAATATGGATTTATTTTACTGCAAGATGACATTAAGCAGGTGACAAGATTTGGTTTATGGGTACATTGCACACATTACCTAAAATATAGGATATATGGCTGATACAGATGCAGCCAGTCAGGTTTGATTTGCACTTTTCCATAAGCAGACCCATTAGTTTTTTTCCTGTTATCATCCAAAAGGACCACAGTAGGATACACAGATTTTGCCTGGGCGAGTAAAATCACACTCTAACCCCATTGTGCTTGAAAAGGACATAGTTTTAGGCTAGGGAGTTGAAATGACCCAATGGAAGCCAGTTACTTTGCCCTGGGCAATCAGACTGTTTTAGGACAGGACCTTGAAAATTCCACATGGCTTTGAATCTGGTGTCAGCTGATAAGGAGTTAACCTGCTGAAATCATGTACTGCACCTCAGTCTGCTTGCACGCTCTCCCCTTGTGTTAGATTTCAGTAAATAAGTGAGCAAGTTTTTTTAAAAAAAGAACAACCAACAAGCCTCAAGGTCACAGTTTAATTTAGTCATGTGGGTTTTAAAGTGAGGGCAAGAATCTGACCAAGGAAAGGAAGAGTGTAAGATATTTCAGAAGAACATGGGGAAGGCAACTTTTTCTTTGCTAAAGTCTCCCCAAAGTCTCATGATTTGGGACTACATGAATTCAACAGTTACAGAATTAAATAATTTTAAATTTTGGATTTAGTGAGATAAAAAAAAGAGCTCTGGCTATTGCTTAATTACTGGTAGATATAATAAGGTGGTCTTGCTACACTTGGGGGCTTTTCTGGTCACACTGAATGGGTGCTAAGCATGTCTCCCAAAATCCTGCCCTGATAACATCACTGAATGCTGGAGCCAGTAATCAAAAGTGGAAAAAGCAAAAGTCATTGCTTGAACATACTAGGGTTGCCTTGCAAACTCAATTTCCTATTTGGGCTACTGCCTGTGATATTGGTACTACTAGATGGTGAGCACTTTCATCAAAGCAACTTTTTAAAAAGAGCAGACTGGATTTTGCTTCCCTTGGACCAGTAAATAGGCAAATGTGGCAGCCCTTTGTTTTCTCTTTTGAAAAAGAGCAGAAATATGGACTAAATTTAGTGTGATTGGATTGGAAATGAAAGGGAGAAAAATTATTTTTCATGGAAAAAGGGTTTATGGTGATAGTGGAAAAGAAATGTTGGAATTGTAAATATTAAATGTAGAAGTTAGACATTCCAAAATCAGATAAATGGGCAGGTATCTGCAAAGCTTGCTAGTTTGTGGACAAAGATAGAGGTGGAACTGGAATTACAAATGGTATCTCAGTACTCATCATGAATTGGTTCTGGGGGGGGGGTGCAATGAGTACCAAAAACAATGAGCAAAAAACAATTTTTTTCATAAGTCACAAGGCAGCCAACACCAATAAATTCTAGTTTGTACATTGAGTACCAAAGAAACAATGAGTATTGAACAAAATTTTATATCAGAATGCATTGAGCACCAAATCTGATGAGTTTCAAAGCAGTTGGGTGACTCATTTGGTTGGCCATCAACCACCATTAGTTTGGACTTACTTCCACAAGACAATCCCAGAATGATTTTCTAGATCTACTTTCTGTACTATTTCTTCTTTAGTATTAAAATATGACTAAAATGCATGTAAGAAAGGTGTGTTTTCTATTTTTATGTACAAAAAAGCAAATGTTGTCTTGGAAACAGACTTATCTGAAGTTTATTTCAAACAGAAAATGTGCTAGTGCAGATTTCCTCAAATTGGGGACTTCCATATGGTGAGGCTTCAATTCTTATCCTTGCATTGACTAGAAATACTGGGTATTCTAGACTAATACATCTGCAAGGCATAATCTGGGGGAATAATCATACAATGACCAAGAAAGGTGGATTGTACAAGTCATATCCCAAGTACATTACAAAAGCATTATCATTCTGATACTAATTCATATCTCAAACATATCTATCTAATTCAAATTTACTCAAATTTAAATGGTAGTTATTGCTGATCAGGTAGTACAGAAATATAGATAATTTATATGTTGTTTTCTGCAACACGGGAATAGACAATGTAAAACATAGTTCATGTATTGGATTTTGGACTGCAGAATATTACAAATGTGTGGAATGATCCTGATGGGCCAATTCCCAAGTAAGCAGGTGCATAGTAGGGGTGGGGAATTGGTGGTACTCTAGATGTTGCTAAGCAAATTCTTATTACTGCTCTTGCGGTCAAGGAAGATATAAATCATGTTTCAGCAAATTCTAACCAATTTCTCACCCCATTATCCAATTATGTGAGAATGGAAAAATATTGTTTGGAGTAATCATAACAGGAACTGTCTATTTGGAAGATTTATTTCTTTGTAAGGAAGAATTCAATAGGAAAATTACTAGTGGAAACTATATTGTCTGGATCTACACCATGAACAAGGTAAGGCAATTGTGCAACAACAAATTAACAAAATAATCCTAATTAATATTTCACCAAATTGAGTGACTGGCTAGTTGGATTAATTTGCAAACTATATTTATTAAGAATAATTAGAGAAGCCAAGGCAGAAGGACTCCAATCATAGGCAAAAATGAAAATGTGGATCTTAAGAGGAGATTCAATAAAGTATAACTTTTCAATATGTATTACCACTCTGCTAGAAAATGTCAGCCTCTTTTTTTTCTGAAATCTTTCTGGTTTGCAAGTTTTTTCCTAAGACCTACAGGAAAGGGCAGTGTGCATGAGGTTCAGCAGAAAGACATCAGCAGTAATTCCATCTGCCAAATCATATGAGTGAGCAGGTTCAGAGGAATAATAATTCAAGCTGCATACATCAGAACACCAAATATTTGCTGATAATATCACTTGGCTGAATAGAAAATATATGTACTGAAATTTGTTAGAACAAAAGGATAATCTCAAACAGACATTAATTAGTGACTAAGAAAGATCTAATATAGGGGTCTCCAAACTTAGCCCCGTTAAGACCAGTGGACTTCAACTCCCAGAATTCTGGAAACTAAAGTCCACTGGTCTTAATGGGTCCAGGTTTGGGGTCCCCAGTCTAATAAATTACCAGGTCCTTCTGATAATTTCTCCAGGAAAAGGCTACTTAATGGAAGAACAAGGGACAGGAACAAATTTCAGCTTCGGATAAATTTTGGGTAATGTCTCTCTCTCTAAGACCCAAAGGAAAAACATTTTCAGGAGGACTGAAGTACTTTCAGCCCATTCGGAAGAAAAATGACCACATTCTCTGCTAGTTGGTGTACAATTATAGATCCAGCTTTGCTTTCCAGGAATTGCTTCAGTAGATCCCGCAGAACTGTCAAATCGCTTTTTAACTGTTTTTCATCAATCCCCCCACCCCCTGGTTTCACCATTTAAAGCAGAATTCCTGAAACAACAAATACAGAAACATATTTCTTTATATTTAAAACAGACTCTATACTGCAAGAAAAACTGAACTCCTAGTTTTAACTCAGTCTATTTATTGACTGTGTTCTTCCGTTTGTTTTTGTCAATAACATCCTAAAATGAAAAGACAAAAAATGGTACAAGGCCTAAGCAATGTTTCCTCTATTCTGTTTAAACAAGATATGTCACTTCTGCAGAAATGCGTCACAAACATTCCTGTTTTTAAATTAGGCTGCTGGCTTTTTGGATGGAGGACCTATATGTTTTAAAACTAAATGACAAGGTGAACCTTTCCCCACATGTCATCCAAATAAGGAATATATTTGGTTCATATGTGTTTTGTGAGATGGTAACTATAGCTTTATATTCCTCAACTGATTATAAGATCTTGCTGAAGACTTTTGCAGTGGGATTATGTAAATTCTACATGTATCTTCAGTGAGCAAAGTAAGGAATTTAAACAGCATAAGTCATTGGGTTTTTTGTTCATTTGAAAGTCCTAGTGGTGAAGGAGAATGATGGAAAGTATAGTGAAATTGCTGGTGTGCATGGATAAAGAATTCCATGGGTCAAGGTTAAATCTGCTTTTATAGTTTCAACTAAGGTGCTTTGTTCCAAATGACCAAGTCCCAACAATCCTGTTCCCAAAAGCAGTTAACTGGAAAGTTTAGCATATTGTGAGTACACCAAAAAGGAGTTAATTAACACAATCAGGTAACTTCATGGAGATTAAATTTAATCAAAAACAAGTCCAGATTTATACAGAGTAAATTAATTCCACCCTGTCAGTTGGATCAGGAAAACACCAACATTCTCTCAGTTACTCTATTTTGACAGCCTAATTTTCCAAAAACAAAGGAGAACAAAATAAAAAGATTTGGTGAGGAAGAATAGTTGACCAAGAAAGCCTCTCTCCATTACAGAACTCATTGCTCCAACTGGCAGCCCAGAACACACTTCACAAGTGGATTGATTCTAGGAGCCTGGCCACCACTACTGTTGTCCTTTTGATCATTGGTAAAAAGTCAGTGGTGGATGGAATCATGGTCAGAGAATATCTCTCTATTCGGAATGAATTTAAACTGCCAGCACTAGATGAACTGTCTCTTGGTCACCAATGTAACTAGGAAATGTTCTGGCTATATTCTAATATTCTATCTTTGAGAAACCTGGAAAAATGGTGACATGCCACCTGACTGGAGAGTAAATGTTGTCTTTACCCAAACTTCAAGAAGGAGAAGAGAAAGAAATTATAGACTTGTCGATATATGGGTCAAATCTGGAGCAGATCATACACATTAATCTCTAAACTTCTTTAAAATGCTATGATTATGACCATGGAATTGACAAGAATGAATCTTTATCAACTTAATTTTACCTCATTTAAAAAAAAATTTTCTACCACCTTTAATGAATTGTGGGAAAGCTGTTGAAATACCTTTACAAAACACAACAGGTAGTGTGGCCAGATTGAAAAGTGTACTTAAGGAGTATTCAGATTTGATAGAAATAGCAAGTGGATTAGGCTGCCAGAAGAATCAGCCTTGGTACCTGTGTTCAATATTTTCATCAATGGCTTCGATAAATCAGACAGGATTCTAATATCTTAGAAGACAGGGGTACAAGATGCAATGGCCTAAAATATCTTTTCTATAATTCTTCATGTTAGATGTTTTGGCTCAGGGGATCATGGATACTGGGCACTACTGGGAGTGCAAAACTATCCAAACTCTGCAATCATGCAGGATCATTGCTAACAAAACTATCCTTGATGTATGTATACAAGTAGCCTAATTTAATGCCTTATTCACATTACAGCTCAGATGTATATTCCTATAATTACATGTACCCAGAAAGGAGATGATTGGAAAGCCTGCATTTCTCCCCCCTAAAGGTGTATTTTTCTGGACATGTTATTAGATTCTGATCATGCAATTTTCTTCACCATCGTGACTATTAGCAAAGGCTAAATCTGTTCCCAAGTAATTTTGATGTAATTGACTGCAATTTTTTGTTAAACTCTCAGGTGAAAAGAGATATAAAATTAAATTCAATAAGATTCACAAATGTGTTAAATCTGAGAAAGTATTGACTGAATGCTATAAGAATAGAAGAAAAGGGAAATATATGAGTTTAAATAACTATAGTACAATGCCATTGTGTACTGAAGGAAGTCCTGTTGTCTTTAAGATTGTTGTAAGCGTATTAATAGAGGAAGCAAATTTTAAAATGTATACTGAGAAAACATTTGGTACTTTAATCTATTTTAAGTAATTTGAATGCCAAGGAAGGGGAAATATATACTAATAGAATCTGACACAAAGATAGAGACATTTGATCAAAACAGGATGGAATGGGAAAGAAATACTCCATTGGATACCACCTCATATACTTGTTTTAATCTGGCCCTTGTAAGAATTTTTGTAATTTTAATAACTGAGTCTGAATCTCCTTTCTCTCTTATCCTACCCCACCCAGTTTTCTATGCTGTGATTACCGTACAAGCTTGAAGCAAGCCCTGTCTTGTTTTACTGTGCTGCTGGCAGCTTTTCTGGCTAACAGGCAGGACAAAAAAGCTATGAATAAATAATGATTGTAAACAGGCAGTGATTATCTCCATGTTTCATCCTAGGAATAGTAACACACCAAAACGCTATGGTATTTAGGCATAGTGATTTCCATATGTCAATCTAGATGCAAAATATTAGCATGTGATTAAATGCTTTACTGAATCCATTTCTTATGCAAATATTTTTGTCTAAAAAAACCCAGTCTTAACTTTGTAAATAGCACCGCAAGTAGGCTAACTGTTGTCAGCAAAATCCAGTACTAAAATTACTGCTTTCCTCTTTAATACTTATCATTCTTTTGTACGGAAGTCTTTAAAAAGTGAATGTGACATTGGGTAAACAGTTATGGTTGTGGTTTTAATTGGTCAAAGTATTTATTCCAGGATATGTCAAATAATTATTAGTATAATCTAATTGGCTCAGAAAAAAAAAACCATTCAGTTCTACTTCATTTATATAATGTGAAGGAAAAAGCTGGTAAAGACGTGTTTCATGATTCATTTAACAATTAATCGAGGAGTTCCATGCAAGAGAGATTTCTGAAGAATGGGAAAGGAAAAAAAAAAGACATATTTCTCTCCTTGCTGGTTTCTGAAATTTCATATAAAATGGAAAGCTTTCTAACTTCACAGTCCACATCCCAATAACCAGATTCGTTCATTCAAGACAAGATTAGGCTTAACCACACAGCTATTTATGGTGTTCCTATTCTTTCTCAAAGCTGACAGGAAATATGCTACCTGAATCTTGCTGCCCCTACAGAATACCTTCACCACATGTTCAGAATGCATTTATGCTGCCTCTCCAGTTTTAAGGCACCTCATTCTAAAACTCATGAATGGTGGTTCCTTTAGCTGAAATTCCAGCTTCAGTTAGGGTTATTCAGAAGGTGAAAAGTCTTTTCCAGCTGACATGCCCAATGGCTGTGATGGTGAACCTATGCCACATGTGCCAGAAGTGGAACACGGAGCCATCTCTCTGGGCATGCCAGCCATTCCCCGTTGCTCTTCTGGGTTCTGACACGTGCATGTGTGCCACCCAGCTGGTCTTTGTGCACATAGGAGTTCCAGAAACCAGAAGAGCAGCTCCCTAGAGTGCATGTGTGCACCAGCCAGCTGGTTTTTGTGCATTAGAAACCAGAAGACCAAGTGGCCGCTGTGCATATGTCCACCAGGAACCTAAGCTGGTTTCCAGAGCTCTCCTATGCATGTGTTGGGAAGCTGTTCTTCCTGTTTCCAGCACACGAGCACACGTGCACTCCCGTTTAGGCACTCAGTCACCACTGCCTTAAGGCTATGCTTTAGTTACCCCTCTCTTCCTCCCTCCCTCCCTTCCCATTCTTCTGCTGATTGACTGTACTTTGCTATTTTTATTCCTTGAAAGTGGGGGCCATCTGGTCAGCCTAATAACCTCTATATAGTAGCAAAGAATCATAGTTTGGTTTCCAGATCTGGCAGCTAAGATTCAAACAGTGGGTAAGAGTGGCATCTGAGGAAGGACTTAGTCATATGAAATGGTGTGACAGATGTAACTTATCCTAAGAATAGATGTTGAGAGAGGGAGCAAAGCACTGGGACTTCCTTGGAACAGCAGTCATTGGGAAAAGAATTGCAAATCATACAGGCTAAAGAAGCACAAGAGACAAGACTATTTTCGCATTCATTTTAAGTGAAAATCAGGGATGGGCTAGTCAATTTCAGGGTCTTTCACTCTCAAGGTTAACCAGCTGACCAAACCATTAAAAAAAAGGCTGGCAGTGAAAGCCAGAGCTCTGGGTTTCCTTCATGCCCAAATAATACTGAAGAAACAGGTAGAATCTACCTTGACAATGTTGGCACAGTTCAGATAATTTCAGGCTGCTCCTCCAATGACTATCAAGTGCCCTGCATTGTTTGGACGCAGCATTTATGTTAGCAAAAATAACTTTGTAAAATAAAGCCATCAGTTGTGGAAAACCACTGAGATAACATGAGAGGGCCAAGTCCCAAGCAAGCCCTTCAGCTTGACAGTTTTCTTTTGGCCTTTACTAACATAATTGGCATGCTAGCTCAACCACCTTGTCATTCTGTATATCCTCGATGGGGGACCTTGTCTGTTGATATGATGTTTCAAGTATTTTTTCTTTTAATTTTTAATTGTATGCAAGATGTTTCCTGAAAGTTCAAAACCATATAACTGAGTGATAATTAGAATATCTAATTTATTTTGGAATAGCCAAATGGAGAAAAAATAGGCCATTAAAGCCTAGTATTGGAAGGAATTAAAACAATATTGACTGGTTGACCAACAGCAATGAATAAAACAGAATCCAGCTGATCAAGAAATAATTATTTGTATTTTCAGCTTCTTCTGTGATGGAATGGGAAGAAATTTCTTTCAGGAATTAGGGCTCCCTGAGGACTTAGTGTTGGGAAATAGCCCTGCAGGGAAGCAAGAGCTAGAGCTATAATGCTTAAAAATAAACAGTGGATAAAGAAGAATCAAAAGAATAACCTGATGAACAGGTTTGTGATAAATTGACAGAGGATATAAACAAGATATTCTCCATAAAATGTATTTTCTAGTGTTGAGAAACTGACTATAAAAGGAATGCCACATATGTAAGTTAAGAGATGAAGAGAAAGGATAAAGAGAGAAGAAACCTGGGAAACAGAAACCTGATTTTAAAAATTGGCATTTTGGAAAGAAGTATCCAAGTGGGGAATTATGGGGGAGAAAGTGGTAAAACACAACACAACATTTAAGAGAAATGATTGTATGTTATTGGCAGGAAGGAAGTAGACAAGAGAGCTTTGAAGGTTGAAGCCTGTGGTTGCAAGGGATCTGCTGGCATTCTAGGTTCTCAGTGGATTAGATCTATAGAAATTGCAAAGAAAGGGAAGTGGGTCAGTTATAGTTTCTTTTGTCACCAGGGTATTATGGCTGAGTGAGGAAGCAAGCACATTAATGATAAGAGAAGAAAGGCTGAAATTCACATAATAGTTTAAGTAGCCAGGCAGTTCTTTACTACAAGTATTTAAACCATAGCTAATTCGTTGCTGATGAGATCAATCTATATTTTTGTGCAACACTTTTTTTTTCTTAAGAAAATCATGCAAAATCTATATATATACTATCTTTGTTTTACAAAAGGGAACCACTGATAACCAAAACATTTTCAAAGCGAAAGATCAATGACTTTTCCTTCGTTCCCATCAGAGTTGGATCTCATAGAGAGATTGGTGACTCTAATTTGGTGCATCTTCTGGAATCTGCTACCTAAGTGGATTCTTCCTTACTTTTTACTCCAAAATGAAGAAACAACAATCAAAAACAGAACAACAAATTTTGAACAATTACTGCACAAATGGCAAATGGCCACTCAATTAAATCTTTTCATTGAACAGCTGTTAAAACTGAAGCATTGAAGAATAGTTTTCTAGAGCAGAGATAGGCAATTATACCATGGGCAATTTTGAGAGTATGTAGCAACAAAATATCCATTATGTCAGTGTGGAAATCACAAACATTAGATTTATCAAAAGGTAATTTTAATTTGACACCGCTTACTGACCCCTCCATCATTCCTTGTTTCCACTTTGGATTCTTCTGAGCTGATAGGCACAAGTTCAAATAAAGCATTGTGCTGGAGGCATTGAGAGCTTCTATTTTCTAAATATGCTTGTGGGGTCCTGAGGCTAATATTCATTTTGCCTGTATGCCCATTTCTAATTGAACTCAGTTTTAATTAAAATATTATAAAAGGCAAAGACAAGGAACTTGCTGGGGGGTGGGTATCAGGGGAGAAGTCTTGTTCACAATGGTATTATTAGGAACCAGGTTAACCACCTCTTTTCATTAGGCTATGCAGAAGTAGTACTATAATCTTGAATCGCATCACACAGATACCTGAACTGATTACACTATCTGCTACTTTGGGTGCTTTGAAGCAAGGCTTTTATTCTGCAATTGCCCTGGCTCATTCATGACATTTTAAGAGGAGGAATATATCTAGAATATGTTGTATTCCACTTGGAAACACTTGGTGTTTGTTCACAATTCTTTCACCTTTTTTTCTATTAGGAAAAAAAAAGAAGAAAGGTTTTGGTAATGCTAGCTGCTCTCAGTATCGAAGCACTCTGATTTCCTCATAAAAAAGTCTTTAGTTACTTTTTTATTGCACATTCACTTTGCATCTTCACTTATAACTTCGGGTTTTTGCATATATTTGATCCAAAAATTGATGTCCTTGTTTCACATCCTTTCCCACCATTTCTTATAACTTTTGTTTTAACACATAACATTCACTAAGAAAGTGGAACAGTTGCATAACATCTTTTGAGCGGTAGGAGAAATTGGTTTCAAGATTTTTCATTCCAGTACTACCATCCCTCTAGTGAGTTGACTGATCTCAGGAATAAAAATAGATCAGCAGCCCTTGCTTTCCATAGATTTAAGGGGAATTATCTGAAGTGCCGCACCTTCTTACTAGGGAATAGGCTTGCTAGCATAATAATATTGAGAAAAACATAAATGCACAGAGGAGTGTAGAAATTTTTTGTTTGTGCCAGGATCACCAAGGATGTGGCAAGTTTACCGAGGATGCTTTATGACTTTAAAGCATGTTTCTGTAGTGACAGGGACAAACAATAAAGAACAGTTGTATCTTCATACATGATTCAGTACAAGAATGATTCAGTGCAGGAATACAGAAGTATAAAGGGCCAAAAAAATCAAGTTTTTTTTCAATTTTACAGTCAACCTAGTTAAAGATTCAAGTCTATTTTTTTATGACTTGATTTCAGCCTTTGTATGTCTATGTGTTTCTGATAAATATGGTAAGTTAAAAAGAGGTTCTTAAAAAATAGGAGGTATATATTTAATAAAATAGCGCCTATATCAGCTTTTTCCTGACTGGTACTCCCTATATGTGCTGAAATACAATTTTCATATGTACCTAGCTTCCGGAAATTGTGGGAATTATAATTCAATGTGTCTAGAGAGCAGGACTGATTTAAATCATGGTCTACAAGTTGAAATCTTGTTTGAGAAAACTTAAACTTAATATATGCTTTGATATGCCTAAGTACTAAGGGCCTAAGAGAATCTATCAAAACACCTTCCTTTCTTACTCCAACCTTTCTCCTGAATTTTTTACCTTTTAGAATTGAAAACATTTCTTAAAAAAATAGAGCAAAGGTAACTCAAAGAAAGCAGGCTTTTAAATTGTTATTGTAGTTGCCCTTGTTAAACCTTCATATTTCTTTTTTCAGTTTAAAGGCAGGGGGAGAGGGATTTGCATAAGAACCAGTGCTTTCCACTGTTATTTCATACTCATCATATCCGAAAGACATCATAGAAATCATCTCATGATGAAGAAAATAATGGAATGCAAAACATTAGTTATGATAAGACATTGAAGAAGCAACGCTGATGTTGATTCCACGACTGGATTGCTTCCATCTAAAAGAGCAGCCTCATTGTTTCAGGGGCCACTCACCATCTGATGCAGATTCTTGCCCAGGTGGTGTATTCCAACAGCTGTACTAAGAATAGGAGCTGGCTCAGGCTTTACAATGTCTCTCTTTTCCTTTCTCATTCGAGGAAGAGGTGGGATTTGGAGAAATAGCTGATTGCATGGCAGCACTTGTACAGTAGATGCCACCCCTTATTTATCTCAGATGGACTATCTGGGATCCAGTGGTCTGCTCTCTTCTCAGTGCTTCCATCTTCTCAGTGATTGGAAGAATGAACAAAGAGGCTTAAAATATGCTTTGCCTCCTATTTTTTCCTCGAGCTGTAGAAGGAGGGAAGGAGAAAAATTAGATGATCTAAGGACCATGGACCAAAATCTGTGGCTTGGAAGATGAGATAAAAAAGGAGATTTCATCACAATTCCTTCCTCTACTTTATATTTGTAGGAGGAATGGAAATTAATATTATATGTATGGTATAATGGTATATATATATATATATATATATTTGTTTTCTTAGGTTTTCGCGGGTACTTACATGTGTGCTGTTCAGCTTCCTTCGGGTATTATCCCACGTCATTGTAGTTC
>BLBF01000062.1:10222360-10324339 GCA_015471245.1 Laticauda colubrina
ATACATACATATATATATATATATATACATACATACATATATATATACATACATATATATACACACCATTACAGAGATCTCTGCCTTTATCTATCATTAGTCAATTTAGCCCTTGCACGAGTGATAGGTCCTTCCCACTGCCTCCCATCTGTAATTAGCTCTGTTGTTTTTGCTTCCAACATGTTGGTCAAAAGCTTTTCTCTTGTTGTTTTTTTTCCTCCCTTGTCTACCCACTTGGAATGCTTATCTCTAAGAGGTGATGTTAAACTGCCAGCTATTGCAATTTGTTCCTTTGCTTGTTACCCTGTGTACAAAGTCTAAATTGATTCATGATATATAAAGGTAGAGATCTCTGTAATGGTAGCTTAATGTCAGCAGAGGCTGGGGAAAGCTTAGTAAGTACAATAAATATAATTTTAAGTTCTGGAGATTGCAGGATGTCTGTTTCTTCTTTTAGAAGTATACCTGGAACTCATATTTTTAGAATTTTGTGTGTGTGTATGGTATTCAGCTTTGTTTGGGTATTTTCCCATGTCATTATAGTTGTGCTTTTAAAGCTGTAGCAACGTTTCAGCAGAATCTCATCTGATATCATCAGGCTTCTGTATTGTGTTCGTCTGTGAGTCAGACTTTCAGAGCTGTTTCAGTTATATAAAGGACGTATGCTGGATATGATTAAAAAAATATCACTCATTTGTTTTTTGTCCCTGAAAAGTATGTGGGAAGAATGTTTAGTTCCTTACTCTGGCCCCCTCAAAATAGGCAAGGCCTCTGGCAAAATATTGCCAAATCTTACTTTCCAGTTTGATTTACCTTGCCATAGCAGCTGTATCTGCTGAAAATTAAACTACAGCAACATTTGGAAGGTTAGAAATCTCTCCCTTCTACATACACCACCTTCTGGGATTCCTTATATTCATTTACCTGGGTTTTATGTGCTATCATGTACTATGATGATCTCTCCTGTGAAGGATCAATCATGATAAACAACTAACAAGGCATATACTTGGGAAACACACGCTCTATTATTTTTTAGAACAGTACAGGCCATCATCTCTATGTTATGAGATCTCATCCTTAAAATATATTTGGAAAGCTGATTGCTATGAACCAGTGCTTTCCACTGTTCCAATCTATATCAGAAAAATGTAGAAAACAAAAGATTTCTGCAGGGCCTTCAGTCAAACTGCTTTCCAGAAGAACTTGGTACCTACCAACATGCTGGAAACTTGAGCCTCGGCAGCCAGGGTCCTTTTGAAGTTGAATTTCCTTCAAAGAGAAGATGGAGGCAGCTAGTGGAGAGAAGGAAATGGAAACAGAAGTCATGGATTGGATCTCTCAGAGGTCAGTTGCCATTCTGATTCATTCTGTGTATGTGACCCAACTGATTACAGTGGATGGATGCCTACAAGTAAGTACACCTATAGAAAATCAATTGGATTCGTGGTGTTGGTATTCACTGGATGTTATTTATGTTACCAAAGTCCTGGTAGTAGTTTTTCTTCCCACATCTTCTTCTCTTTTCAAAAATGACATTGCTTGGATTTTATTTCTTCCACTTTTGCCTTTTTAAATATTTTACATATTTATTTTGCGTATTTGGGCTCTGGCTTTGTGAGACTAAAATGCAGATGTATTCAAAGTGACAACAAAAAGCATAACACCTACAAACAATAAAATGCAGCCATCAACTGTGCTGCACAACAAACCATATCTTAGTTTTTGTTAGGGAACATCCTTGATTTACGGCCACAATTGAACTCAACATTTGTGTTGTTAAGTGAGACATTTGTTTAGTGAGTTTTGGCCTATTTTACAACCTTTCTTGCCACAGTTGTTAAGTGAATCACTGCAGTTGATAAGTTCATAACCTGGTTGTTAAGTGAATCTGGCTTCTGCATTGACTTTGCATGTGAGAAAGACTTTGTGAGAAGGTCGCAAAAGAGGATTACATGGTCCTGGGACACAGCAACGGCCATAAATATGAACCAGTTACAAAACATCTCAACTTTGATCACATGATCATGGGGATGCTACACAGGTCATAACTGTGAAAAATGGTCATAAGTTGCTTTTTTTAATGCTGTTGTAACTTTGGACAGTCACTAAATGAACTGTTGTAAGTCAAGGACTACCTGTATGATACTTCTAAAAATTTACTGTGACTAATTGCTTGAAGTAAAAGGTGTTTTGAAAGAATCAGAGAAAGGGCTTAAATTTGATACAAAACAATTGCCTTCATTCATATTTTGGAATTATTATGAAGTCATCTTATGTCACAATGTTCCCATTGTATGCTTACTCTCAGGAAGGAGGTGGACTCGTTCATCTAGGATCATAAAGTAGGGATGTCGTAGAGCTGATTCAGCAGAGATACGCTGTTTGGCTTCATACTTGAGGGAAAAAGAGACTTGAGTCCATATTTTTACAGTGATTTTATACATTGTTCCCAGATGCTGATTCATTGTGCGGCTGCAGAGTTTTTAAATAATTGACTGATCTGAGGATATTACTCTGCAGAAGAATCATAAATGATTGGTTGAACAGCATGATGAGAGATGGAAACTATTACTAGAAAACATAAAATGAAGAGTTATTTTGCTAATAATACAATTTTCCTAATGTCCTTTGGAGTTCAGTGGAGGTGTTGTACAAGTTGGACCATTTGTTTTAAGTCTTCAAATCTATGAAACACCCCCCCCCCCAATTCTTCTGTAAAATTGCATCCTGTCTGGTTTCTTCAGTCTGCAGTCACGCAAAACAACTGTACCTTAGAAAATGTATGTTTTTATTTTAGTTTTGGCTCAGTACAGGGAAGTCAAGCAATTACTGCAGAGTCAAACAACGTTGCCTACAAAAGCCAGAACAGGACAAAAGAATCTTGGCAGCAGAAACAGAACAAAGCAACACAACAATCAACAAATCTGAGACTTGGTAACATCATAGATCAGACGTAGAATGGAGGAACATGTATGGCTGTTCACTGGAATGATTAGACATGTTATGTTCCTTTGCGGAAATCTTTACTGGTTTACTATTAAAGTAAACCAGTTATTTTTCTTTTTCTGAAGCTTCCAATCATATCATTTCAGTTTCTGAGATGGCCAATTACAGTGGCATAATTGGTTCTGATTGGAACTCCAAACTGTATTCCTCAATTCCACTGGGATTATTAAGATGATTTCATGTCCAATATCTGTAAAAGAGGGCTAGTTGACTAAGATCCAGAAGTGCTGTGGAGTGCAAACTTGAAATTTGATGGTTAAAATAGCACCATTCTGGATAAACCTCATTCTACCCCCTCTTTGCAACAGCATTTAGAAATAGCATTATTTTGATCTGAACTTGCCAGTCATGTCATTTTTGCCTATGCTATATCTGCCTGAAAGCTAGGGTAAAACTACTATATCCACATGGCAAGGCTGACAAATGAATTATGTTCCCAATGGCCTCAGCCCCAATATCAGTGGCCTGTTCTGAGTTGCATATTGTGGTACTTGTGTATTTGAGAGACACAACTGTGAATGATTGACTGATGCAGAGTAGTTTTCGGCCTTTGGTCTACCACTAAATATACCACTGTCAAGCTGAAACAGATGTATGTTCCACATGAGCATCGAAATAACTTTTGAGCACGAGGGAATGCTATCCTAGCTTGGTTTCAAATGACCATTGTAGTAGTAGTAATACGGCTACTCATGGCAGGTAGAGTTGCCTTTGGAGATGATCCAGAAGCTACAGCTGGTATGAAATGCAAAGGTTTTTGATGAGACAACCCTGTCAGGCCAGAATAATGCCTCTTTTGAAGTTGCCACATTAGCTGTCAGCTGGCTTTCAGGGGCTATTCAATGCGCTGATCAATACCTTGAAGACCCTCACGATGCAGCATTGGGATAAATCAGGCAATGCCTTCTTACCACATGGATGTCAAACTTGCTGCATCACATTGCCATCACGTGACCTTTTGGGATGCTTTTCCCCCTTTGCAGAGCTGGGGTGGGCCTAGGCGTGATGCATCCAGCCCAACACCCCTGTGAATCAACTCTGCTCATCTATCTGCCCACAGAGAGTGTGTTTCAGGTTTCTCCCTTGTAAATTTTATAGGGCATGAACCAGGTGCCAGGCCTTCTCAGTGGTGGTCTTCCTTCTTGGAATATCATCCCTCCCATCCATCCCTCCCACAGATGAAGAGGACTCTAACTTTGCTGGAATTCCATGAATAGATCTAATCAATTTTATTACAAGGCAAGTTTGGCCCTTATATTAACCTGTTTGCTTCTAAGGGCATCTGTGGTGGAACATATTCTTTGCTACTCTTTTTATTTCATATTTTTTTTCCTTTTTCCTTTTTTTTGTATCCTACACAAGCTATATTAAATTGGGACGGGCTATAAATATTGTCATAAATATTTATAAGTGGGAACTAGCCGTTTTCCTGTTCTAACACTTTTAGGTGCAACCTGAAACCTGCGTAAGATCCAGAAACCAATCAAATTCAACTGGGAACAGCTTTCTATGATTCAGTTTAAGACTGCCTAAATTCAGAGTTTGAGGTTTAGCACTCTCTGGTTCTTTCTCAACCTCTTCTCCCTTTCTACCACATGCATTCCCATACTCCCACATACACTCTGATTAATATTTAGCCTGAGAGAATTTAGCAACTGATGTTTATCAAGTATTTTCCTTAATTGCTCAACATCGCTTCCTTTGCATAAATAATGAAAAATAAAGATCTCAATATGGAATCATTACCATTTCCAGTGCATTTTAAGTGGCTGTTTTTGTCTTCTTCAATGTGAAACGAAAACATTTAGAAACAGTGATTTGGAGAAGATTTGTTCAAATGTCAGGAAGAAGGAAAGACTGAGAATGCAGCATGATGGTGCAGCTTTGTGAAATTACTCAGGAAAATCAAGAGAAATGTTTAGAATTCACCAGAAAAAGCAAGCAAATAAACTTCTTAGAAGATTGCTAACCTTACTTAGGATTTGGAATATCACTGTAATATTATCTTTACTTTGAAATAAGACTATAAGAATAGCTGACTTAATAGTGTAAAAAGACAGTTCTCTTCATCCCATAACAAAGGAATGGAGGGAGCCAACATGCTGCTGGGTCCAGGCAAGGAAAGGGACAAAGGGCTTCCCTCAACCCAACCAAGGGTCAATTAAGTGACCAATCAGGATTACAGATGTGACCACATGACATGGACTACATTTCCAATGATGCCTTAACTACATTTTCCATGATGCATTCCCTTAAGGGGACAGCTCCCAATTCCTAACTAACTATCCCACTTCCCAATTAACTACATACTGTCTGGACAGCACAAAAATAATATTGAGAAAAAGGTTGTTTGGTGGCCACAAAAGGTCAAAATGTGGAGAGGCCAGCACTACCCATACTATTTTCAGCATCCATTTATAGAACTTCAGCACTAACAATCTTAGCTTCTTTCACTTATATCAGGGGTGTCAAATTGGATTTCATTAGGGCCACATAAGGGTTGTGTTTGAGCTGGGGGTGGGTAAACGTGGTCAGGTGGACATGGCCAGCTCGACATCACTCATGTTGGGGGGGGGGGCTGTGGTGGCCCGAGCTCAGTTTTCACTGGCAGAGACAGTTTGCTGTTTCCAGGGCGGTCCCATGGGCCAGATCTAAGCACTCCACAGGCCTTGACTTTGACACTCCTGACTTCTAGAATAAAAACTGTTAACTAGAAAAATCAAGGGGAGTAGTAGGAATAATGGTCTGGGAAGATTTCTTGGACACACAGTCGCTCCATGAATCCCCAGGGTGGAAACCAATGATACTGAACCCCTTCAACATATGGGAACTAGGCTGTGACATTTCTGATATCTGGATAAGCGGGCAAGGTCACCTACCAGGAGGAGACTTGTCAAAAGGTCAATACCTTCTGTGTCTAGCCTGCAAGAGAAGAAAGCATTGTTGTATTTGGGAAACTCTTCAAGCAGCAGGACCAATGCCTGAACACATGACTCTAGCTCTGGTTAAAAGGGACAGGTTCAAAGAAAAGTGGCTCATATCAACTTCCCCAAAGTTTGAATTCTGGTGATAGTGGAAATAATAATCCAATATGCCTGGAGGATAGCAGACTGCAGAAGCTAATTACAAAAAAATATCACTTGGCAATTTGAGTTCCTTCTTAGGTAGAGACAACACAGTGCAGTAAAAAAGCCCAGCTTTTCCCTTTGCAGTTTGAACTTCTCAAAGCACTACTGCCATCTAGTAGCAGCCCCTGAAAAGAACGCCTCTCATTTCCTCAATCTCGGTGCAGAGAATAAGAATGATGCATGTTGCATTGGGACAGAGAAAAATCATCTGTGTTCACTGAGGGCAGTGCAGACAATCAAACAACTTTTCCAGGAGTTCTTTATACCACCATTTATTCTCTGTATCTATTTCTTTAGTTATTTCTAAGAGGACTGCTGAAATTTTGTTCCTTGCAATACTTGCAACCAACAGCTATGATCCATTATAAATTGGTCTCTTCTTGATTTTGCCTCTACCTGGGTGCATGATTTATCAAAGGTTGGGCTCGATATTGTGTGAACTGGTAAGTTTTGAACTCCTCATTGGATGTGATGCCTGGCCAAGATTCCTCTGTAGGAGTTCCTGCAAATTAATAAAAAATAGACTGGATTAACACTTTTTCTAGATCCACGTGCAGCATGGCATGAGGTGGCATATATCTATCTATCATGGGATTTAGATTTCTGAACATTTCAAATAATAAAACCAAAATTAAGAAATTCTTCTGTAGAGTAGGGCAACGTAGAAATTTAAGGATAGCAGTAGACCAGTGTTATTTGACCTTGGCACTTGAAGATGTGCTGGGAAATTCTAGGAATTGAAGTCCACATATCTTCAGGAAACCAAGGTTGAAAAATACTGCATTAGATTGGCAAAACTAATGATGTTCTACATTAACATAGGTTGATAATAAGCAATGGTTAACATTTAATAGTAATGATTATAATTATGGATTTACCATTTCTACCATCCTAAGATCCTTTCAGTAAGAAATACCACACAATGAGCCTGACAAATTGTGCTCCCCTAAATTTACCCATCATTTTGCTATGGCACCTGCTTTCTTTGGGAAGAAGAAAAGAACTCCTTCCCGGTAATTCCTGCAGTCCATGTTTTCTTATTCCAAATACCTCCAGTTTTTAATCTCTGTTTTATTTCTCTGGCAACAATTGCTTATGTAATAATATTATATAATAATATTCATGACTTTTGAAAACACAAAGCATGAATATGAAGTGAATTACACAAGTGTACCTCTTTGGTACAATAAAATCTGAAAGCATCATTTGGGTTGTCTTGCTATAGCACTGTTTCCTGAGCAGAGTTCCATGTACTTTCCCTGCTAATTTACATATTGTCATTTAAGAAATCCATTGCATTATTTTCTGTCCAACACAGAAACAGAATGAAGAAGACTCACCCAACATTCTGAATATTAAATTTAGTTCTTCTTTCACAGTGGATCCTGGGAACATTGGACGTCCTGTGACCATTTCATAGTGTATGCAACCCACGCCCCTAAAAGGAGAAGTCTTATGAAGTTGAATGGAGAAATGTGCTTTCTCCTAGGTTGCCTTGTCTACCTCTCATTACTTCAGTCTCTGAAGAAGATGCTGAATCCTGAATGACTCCAGAAGATCAGGCAAAAATGATTATTTTTTCATATTAAATTGCTAACCAGACAAGAGAAGTTTCAAGGAGCACGAAGGAATGAGCCACAAAAATCTAATTTTTTCCGTCTTCTGTAACATCCCTCCCCTGAGAGTTTGATTCTGTGAAGTGAGTACTTGTAAACCGCAGTGCCATCTTATTTAGAAGTTGGTCTTTAACATTATAAAGCCTATGTCATCAGCATGCTGTGGAATTTGGAAAAAGTATGTACTAGGGGCAGCCAAACTATAATTTCTTAATTTGATAAGGAACTGCAGGAAGAACAATCATTCTCACCCTTGTACAGACATTAGGCTTACCACATGTCTATGGGAGTGGAATATTCAGTAGATCCTAGTAGGACATCAGGAGGTCGGTACCATAATGTGACTACTTCATTGGAATATGTCTTTGTTGGGACAGACTTGGCTCTGGCTAGACCTGAGGATAAAACAATTCCCTGTGAGATTCAGCTGCAGTTATTAATCAAGATTTAGATTAAACCCATGTATGCTTTACAAAAACAAACCTGTTTTTACAAAAAAAAATCCTATGTAACTCAATGCTTAAAACCAGGGGGCCCTTTAACTTGGCAACTTTAAGACTTGTGGATCAACTATGCTGGCTGGAGAATTCTGGGAGTCCACAAGTCTTAAAGTTGCCAAGTTTGAAGAACTCTGCTTAAAACAGTGGTGGACATAACAGTTATGTATGAGCTATCTGAATTGACTGTTTCACTTAGAGAGCTATGTTCATTAAATTCAATGGAGCTTGTTCTCAGTGACAGAACAACTACAAGATGCTTCTGAAAAAAAGGTTCTTATAATCTCATAACTTGAATAAAAGTCCAGTTTATTTGTAAATAATACACAGGAAAATATTAGAGAAAAAAGGGGGAAAGTTTTTTGAGATGTGTGACCCTAATATTAAAAGCACCCATCAAAACTCTTCTGAAGGCCAACAGATTAATCTCCCAAAAAAACTTTAGGGAATCCATGGGAAACCTGCTAGATGGTAGTTTGACATTAAGTGATTTTTATTTCTCACGTTCTTTGCATTTCTGTGCTTTTATTTTGATTTATGTTCAGTATTTTAAGATTGTCTAGTTGTTTTAATTATTGCTGCCCAGAATCACATTATGTGAGATGGGTAGCCATATTAATTTGCTAAATAAATAAATAAATAAATAAATACCATTACTCTGAAAGCCAAGGAGATGGTCTCACTCACTAACTTACCAAAGTCAGCAAGTTTTAATTCTCCTTTTCCATTAATAAGCAGATTCTGTGGCTTGAGATCTCTGTGTAGGATCTTATGCTGATGGCAGTAGGACAAACCACGAAGCAGCTGGAACATGAAAATCTTGAAGCAAGAGAAGATCAGAGAAGAAATAATTGGTAACATTTGCAGTTTGTTTTTCCGAAATACAGATTTCTCAACCAGATGCCTTCCAGATATGCTAATGACCAAGTACTGTAAATTATGCAAACAGTAATCCAATATATTTCCAGGATACCAAATAGAGAAGGGATGCACAATTCTCTCATATGTTTATTTTCCAAGAGAAGTCTTTGCAAAGGCCAATCTTTCTACCCATTGATCTGTCTACTCACCTTCACATTGTACATGCTCATCAGATTCCCACAGTTATCCAGGTACTGTTTCAGGTCACTATCCTGCAAAGATAAGCATGTCCTGAGGGCATAACTTGCTATGAAGAATGAGATGTCCACAATTTCTTCAGTATTAGAAAATGCAAATCAAATTATGTTTTCCAGGACTTCAGAAAAACATGGTATATTTGCAACTAAGTATTACCTCCAACAAAACATAGATGATAGTAAGGCTTGTTATACAACTCTGAACAATGCAACCTTTTCAGAGATTTGTTGATAATGTAAAATGAATATGCAGGTATAACTGTAACAGGAGATAAAAAGCAGTTCTTATAGCAAACACACCCAATCCAGAAGCTATTTAAATGTTTCCTGATAAACACATCTGTTTCAGAAAATTCAAGTTTTCCCAACTCTTAAGCCACATTTTTGCTACTGCTAAGAAAATGCCATTTCTTTCTGCTTCCTCCAGCAGTTGCAATTACACCATTTGCAATTACTATTTAGGGCAACTCTGTTCACCTTTTCTGGAAGGCTTGGCAAATGCAATAGGACTGAGTACATACTATGGCAGAGTAAACAAAACTGCTATCTGTGCTACCTGGAGCACAATTAAACAATGTCTGGGAACAATAAATGAACATTCTTCAGAGAACATTTTCTAATGGATGCTACTGATTAGCTAAGAGTTAAAAGTAAACCAAGAATCTCAGTACTGCCCAGAATGTTACTGATGTATTCCAGGTAAGCTACCATGCCAGTTGCCTTAGCCAGCTATACCTTCCCTTAGAAAGAGATCTGTAAACTTACCAGATATTCAAAAACAAGAGTGAGGGAGGATTTTGTGTGAATGATATCATGGAGAGTCACAATGTTGGCATGCTTTAGATTCTTCAGTAAGGAAACTGTAAGACAAACCATAGCCGTATCAATCACATAACACATCATCTGAAGGTGTTGGAGGTATGAGCTGGAATCACAGCTCATCCATACAGATTGGTTGGACAACATAATTCCCAGGAAACTTAAGGACAGATTATGGCACATGTAATCTAAGGCACCAGGAAGAACCATGTTAGGGAAAACTGACAACATATGAATTTGTAGGAATAGATCTAGAAAAATAATTGCTATATGTTGCTAACAGGGGTCTGGAAACCCCAAGTCTATATCTTACCTTCCCGTATAGCTGTGCAAGGTGCCCCTTCTTCATGCTCCAACCTGATCTCCTTCAGCGCCACAAGATTCTTGGTGAGTTTGCTACGTCCTTTAAATACAGTAGCATAAGTGCCCTGTGAAGAAAGCAGCAACAAAAGTAAGTAGCACAAAATGCAATAAATTTTACATCTCTCTCTCTCTTTTTCATTCTGGGCCTCCTGAATTTAAGGAATTAACTCCTTAAATTTTTTAAAATTTGGATTAAAAATAAATCTCCACTGACACCATCTGTCAAACAAATTCCACAGAGAGGCTGGATCTAATTTATTATTGTTAGATTTTTTTTCCACACATTCATTTTTTTTTATCAATTCAAAGTGGTGAGCATATCTAATACCACCCCTTCCTTACCCTAATTTCCCACAACAAAAACCCTGTGTGGTAGGTTGGACTGAACCTAGAACTCAGTTTCTTAGTTTCTAGACCAGACCACACCAATTTTGCTATTTTTTTCTTCCTGTCCATTCTAATATGGAAAGTGCATTTAATTTGGGAAGCAAATAGACATGATGAGTGGCAGGGGTCAAAATCTTAGTGTCATTTGGTGACAAGCATAGCATATGAACTGCAACTTGGACTATAAAAGGAATAAGTGCCAAAAGGCATGAATTAACTAAGGAAATAAAAGGAAAAATATGTTATATGAAACTATAAAGGAATGGATGTAATAAACTGTAATGAAGATAGTCTGATATGCTCCAAGGCATGCAATGGTAATTATTTTTTTATTGCAGATAAAATCCTATAGTATTTAAATTCAGTTCAGAATTAGAGAGATATTAAACACTTAAAACTCCTATATGTCAAATGTGAGTTTCCCAAATCAGGTTGCAAAAGTATTATCACAAAAATACAACAGGAACTTGCAAAGACGGATGGATGGGACCGATCATTCTTTGAGATTATTCTTACCTCCCCCAACTTTTCCAGTTTAACATAAGTTTCCATCTTGCCAAACCCAATGTCTGACTACCATAAAAAAGGAGAGAAGTATCAGTACAAAATGCAATATTAAGAAATTCACAACACAGGTCAACACATGTCTATTAAGAAGTCTAGCCCATTGGATTGATTTCCAGGAGAAGCTTACCAATCACCATTCTGTAAAAATATATTGCTTAAAATGAATTATCTGGGAAATAAATGAAGACAGGTCCTTGAACTTGCAGCTCAACATCAGTTACCATGCAGAGAGTCACCAGCCAATTGCTGGTAAGAACCAGCCATTTGACTTTCAAGAATCTGGAGATCTCTTGCTTCTTTCCCACTGTGGAGCTTAAAAACAAGACTGCTCACATTCTTGTCTTTGCTTGGGGTATGTTGCAACAAGCAATATTTCTCATATTTACTTCTCAAATGGCCTGTTACTTTGGTCAGCACGTGCATCAATTAAAAGTGAGGATTGCTTGGGGGATTCTCTCCTTTGCTTATGAAATATAAACATATTGATCCAAGGGTCAAGATAACCAGACTAATTCACCAAATAGTCCCCTGACCTCTTGTGTGACACTAGAAGGTTTTGGTCTCTCACAAACTCTATTCCCATGGAATATTATAATGTTTGAAAAACTAACATTAATCTACTGTGTTTAGGTTGAATTTTATTCAACAAATATGGCGTATGTTTCCAAAACAATATATAGCACTAATGAAAATGAGAGATTCATGAATCGATCTTTCTAGGCTGGTAAGAGGTTTTCTATGTGGAAGTATTAAAGATACTTGGTTCATATTTCCCATTTTAATATATTTATTAATCAACAGCAGGTAGTGGTAAATACATATTTTTTTAAATAACAACAATAAAAAGATTTGAAGAAGCATTTCATTACCAGTTCACTAAAGAAGTATTATTCGCTAGATTAGAACTTGAATTTTTCATCCCTTGGTGAAATTGATACTCTATTTCAGGCAGTTCTTGTTTAGCAACCACAATTCAGGTTTCCTTGGCTTTACAGATGTCCAAAGATTGTAAATTCAAGGACTGATTGCAAAGTTACTTTTTCATCACTGTCATTACTGTGAATGGTAGTTAAACGAGTTAATTGCTCAATGAGAACTACCTGTATCAGAAAGGAAAACTACTAAAATCATTACGCTACTTTACTGTGAAAACATTTAAATCTTTTCTTTTCAGATGAAACTGTAAGAATTGAGAGAAACTCTAAGGAAACCTCTAGCCAATGTTTGCAGTGATGATGTACCATCTGATGACATGACAACTGAAACACAAAACTCTGGGCCAAACAGTGGAACCTCTAGATTTCTGAAGACTCACCAGAGATGCCCGCCGTGACATTCTGCTGAGAGGCTTAGAAATCTCTGGATTTTCCATTTCTAGTTTTTGGAGGAATTCTGGGGGTAGGCGAATATCCATGGGCAGAGAGAAACGCTTGCTGACATCCTGGGAAGAAAAATAACACATCACACATGACAAGATCTTCCAAACTGGATGGTGGGATCCAACTACAAAATGATACAATATAGTTTTAATAAATGCCAGGTTAAATCTAGCATTAACTGTTGTGGGAGCAGCTTCTAGGCCATATGCATAATTATTATATAACAAAACACACCACATGTTAAGATAAAACTAGATAGGCCACTGATATTTGAGGTTGGTTCCTTTCGGTGTCAAGCTTTCAAATTTATCTTGCTATGTTCAAAGGGAGGAGGAGGTGGCATCTCCCAGAACTCCATCAGCATCATTTTTGCCACTGGGCAAAGCTTGTCTAATAGTTTGCACATTACCTCCATAGAAAAGCGGCGCTGGTTGCCATTTCGGTAATGTACAGAAGTTGGGGACCGGCCTTCCAAAGGTGAGGCAGAACTGGGTTGCATTCGGATATCCTTATTCAGGTGAGCCAGGTGTAAATGTCCTTGTGCAATATCTGATCAGAAAGGAATAATAAATAGCAATTTAGAGGTGACCATAGAGACTGGCAATGCCAGGGACAGGCATTGGCTGAGATAAACAAAGCAACCTAGAGCAACTGTAAAAATTTAAATCAGTAGATATTTAGAGGGGGTGTTGGACTACCAGATATCAGAGATCCCATGTGAAACACAATAAAATTGTCTATCTAAGGTCCATGATGGACAGACACAGAATCCTGGCCTTTTCCCTAGGAGAAGATGGAAATGGCCACCTGTAAGTTAATGTAGCACTTTCCAATATCTGAGACACCCATCCCATATTCAAACTTCTCAATTCTAACAGAGGACCCGAGCCAAATAAAATTATTGTCATGTAAGTAGTTAGAATGTAGGGGATTCAATTAAATATTAGCAGCTTGTCATAAAACAGCCCCCTTTTCAGACTTCTGCTGCTTTAAGAGTTATAGAGACTTGAATGACTATTTCCTTATATCTGTGAGAGGTTCAAAGATTTTTTTTTTTCAAATAGTTTTTCAAGTGTATGCACTGGTTCCCTATCTACCTCTTCACTTGATAACTGGCTATGCTACTGAAAAAAGAGAACATCTCTAAGAAACATAAGTGATCTCTTGAGAAAGTAGTTCTGAAGTATTGTTGAGCCACAAATGGAAAATGAGATCTGAAAGAAAGGAGCCTTCCATGTGTAACTACTTCTCCATGGTTCACAATTTGATGGCTGTTATTAGAAGAAGGGAGACCCAGAGGGGAGTTCAGCAAAACTCTTCACCATTTTACTGAAGGGCTCCATTAAAAACATTTTTCACAATTTGCAAAGGCATTTCTATGAAAAATATGCGATGAAAAGAACATTTCATAACTATAACTCTCCTAGCAGAGCTGTACTGCATGCTTATTTCAAATCCTTCTACAAGGTAATATCAGATTCTTTTACAGGGGACAGAAATGATAGATGCAGGTGTACACAGAGTCTACTAAAGCATCTCTAAGAGATGTTTATCCAGCTTCTAAAGAATTAAGTATATTCTTCCTGGTTTCTAGCCTGAATTTACTTCCTTTTATTTTAAAGTTAAACCAAGGGCCTCCAAATTTGGCAACTGTAAGATTTGTGGACATGGCTGTCTGGGGAATTCTGGAAGTTGAAGTCTACAAGTAGTAAAGTTTCCAAGTTTGGACACTCCTGGTTTAAACCACTGATTCTTGTTCTGCTCTCTTGCACAATACAAAATATATAGCCACTCCCTCTTCAATGTAGCAAGCCTTGAGATATTAAAAGACTGCAATTACAACTTCCATCAGCCATCTCTTCTGTACATTAAATGTATTCTGATCTTTTAACTTTTCCTCATACATTTCCCCTTATTATTAAAATGAACAAAAAACAAAAACACCCACATTTTTGTAGATACTTTTAAAGAAAGATTTCAGACACAGGTTAAAATTTTAATCAAATAAGCTGCCCAGATCTTATGCAGCTGGGTGGCCATTAAATTGAGTGAATGAATGGATGCCAACCTAGCAGACAAACAGTTCTTTAGTCTAATCCAGCACAGTGCTTTTTATATTTTTATGCTTTGTGTGAAACATTTTTATTTAATCCAGTGTATAATTTGATTCTACCTTCATAATTTTAGTGCAGGTGAAAAAGTATTTTAGAACAAATGTAAACACTGATTAAAACAATGGGAGATTGAAAAGTACCAGTAGAGTGAACTGAACCAAAGGAGGGCTGGTGAAGGTCTCAGCTGTGTAAAATATACATCTGTAACTCTTGTTTTTTCACAAAAAACAAGATGGAAGAACAGCATGGTGGCCTATACCTTATGCTTGTTTCTTTGTTAGAATTACTTCTTGCATTTTCCTTCAAGTTTTAAAGGGTTTACAAGGGATCTTCCTTCATTTTATTTCCATGAAAGCAGCACTATGAGGTAGGCTGGGTGGAGAGACCAAGGTCACTCGGGGACTTTTCATGGTTCCCTGGATGAGGGCAGACTGGAGCCTGTGTCTCCTAAATCCTAGGCCAATACCTTAACATTACATCATATACACTCATTGAACTGCTCTTTCACTTCTGCCCAAAGGATGTGACTTTGTCAGAACTCTAGTAAGAAGCAGAAAAGGTTAAGATAAAAAAGTAAAACAATCACTTAATGATAATTACAGGTAGGCCTTGGATAGCAACCACTTGTTTAACAATTATCTGAAGTTGTGATGGAGTGAAATAAATGGTTCTTATGCTGATCGTTGCAACACATTTTCAGTCATGAGACTGTGATCCAGGTGCTTGGCAATTGGCTCAAACTTATAAGTTGTAGCATCCTGTAATTATGTCTCCATTTATAACACTCCCTGCCGGCTTCCGACAAGTAAAATCAACCTTGTTTCAGATGACGAGATCCTAGGGATCTCATACTCCACAGTCTGTGTTTGCTTTGTAGCACCCCATTCCCAGCTCACAAGCACTTTTTGAACACTGCAGAAACATCCCCAGGTCCCACACAGCACCTCTTCACTTCACTCCATGGTACTCACGAACCCTCTGGCCTGCTTGTGATCTACCTGTGATTTTCAACTTTCCAGCCAGATTCCCCATTAATTTTGCTTGAGGGATAGTAACAGAAAGGGCGCTGGTACTTACCTGATATGCCCGTTCTCTATGAGCTGTGAAGAGCATCCAGTAGTGGGAGGTGCTGCACTCTCTGCACATCTAGGCTGGGCTTAATTTCTGGAATGCTCCTTCTCCTCCATGGGACTCCTCCCCAGTGTTCCCCAGTTTTGGTGAAGACGAGACAATAAACACCACTCACCCTGAACGCCTTAACAATTCGTTGGCCAAAATGGACCCCACCAGATGGAAAAAAGGGGTGGGGCTGGATGCTCTTCACAGCTCAAAGACAACAGGCATATCAGGTAAGTACCAACACCCTTTCTCCTATGAGCTGTTCAGAGCATCCAATAGTGGGACATACCAAAACTTGGCCTGTCCTATGGGAGGGACTCTGTCTGGCTTGGAATTCCCTCCTGGTCCCTTTGGACCCGTTGCAGAACTCTTCTGCCAAAGGAAGCCTCAGCAGATGCAAACCCATCTATTTTATTATGCCTAATGAAGGGTGATGGAGAGGCCCAGGTTGCGACTCGACAAATTTCAGTTATTGGTGCCTGCATGGCCCATACTGCTGATGTTGCTGCACTCCTTGTTGAATGAGCTGTTATGCCCCTGGGCACCTGTAATGATTGGGTCTAATATGTTTTCACTATTGCAGCCCGTAGCCAATGGCCTATTGTGGAAGAAGAGACCTTGCATCCATGAGTGTTTGGCTGAAACAACACAAATAAAGCTTCCGTTTCCCTGAAAGTCACTGTGCGGTGAATATATATTCGCAATGCCCACCTCACATCAAGCCGATGCCATTGTAGTTCCAACCTTTGAGATGGCCTGGGACAAAAGTTAGGAAGTATCAGCTCTATTTTATTTATGTCCATAAATTAGGACATAAATTTATATGTCCAAATATAAATGTATTTAATTTTGGGTATAAATGTAGGATCAGGACGAAGGACCATCCAGTCAGAATGGAAGACACAAAGGTCTTTTCTGATTGACAAAGCTGCCAGTTCCGAAATACCGAGCAGACATGATCACTACAAGGAAAACTACTTTATACGTCAGAAATTGGAGATTTGATGATTTCAAGGATTCGAAAGGGTACTTAGAGAGTGCAACGAGGACCTTGTTAAGGTCCCAAGTGGGATAACAGTGAACTGCTGGCGGGTGTAAATTTGTGGTTCGTTGAAGGAAGCTCCATATGCGTGGGTGATGAGAAAGAGACAATAGACCCTCAGAAATGATAACCGATGCCAAAACCGCCACCTGCCTTTTCAACGTATTAGGTGATAATCCCTTGTCAAGCCCCTCTTGTAGAAACTCTAGGATTTGAGCCACTGATGGATAGATGGGATCAGTTTGAGACATAGTACACCATTTGCAGAAACTGGACCACATGGCATTGTAGATGCGAGTCGTTGAGGGGCGTCTGGCAGTTTGGATGGTGGCGATTACTCTGTTTGCTCTTCAGACATCACTCAACCTCCAGGTGGTCAGGTGCAACCAATGAGGGTCCAGATGTTGAAGAGGTCCCTGGGTTAGCAAAACCCTGCCTGACGGAATTCTTCATGGTGTTGATAAGGATAGACTGCGAAGGTCTGCAAACCACAGCCGTCCGGGCCAGTAAGGAGCTATTCGCAGCAGCTCTGCCCTCTCGTCCAGCAGCTTCTGGATGACCTTGGGGATCAGAGGAAGTGGTGGGAATGCATACAGAAGCCAATGGCAGCGGAGTGTGTTGAAGTTCTCCACTCCTTGCAAGGGGTACCTGGAAATGAATCTGGGGAGCTGAGAATTGAGGGGGGAAGTAGCTGCCGGCTGCCCGAATCTCCTGACTGCTTCTTGAAACAGGGTCGGATGGAGGCGCCACTCCGATTGATCGATCGTGGCTCTGCTTAGCCAGTCTGCCTGTGTCTGCCTGACAGGCCCGAAATGTGTTCTGCACTGATGGAAAGTAGGTTGCTCTCTGCCCAATGACACAAGCGTTCCGCTTCCCGCATGAAGTGTTTCGACTGTGTGCCACCATTTTTTTATGTGAGCTTTGGCTATTATGTTGCTGGTCAATATTAGTATGTGTTGATTGCGTACCTGTGGAAAGAAGCTGCGGAGAGCCAGGTGTGCTGCTCGAAGCTTCAGCCAGTTTATGCTGCACGACTGTTCTATGACGGACCAGCAGCCTTGGCTTGTGAGCGATTGAACGTGAGCTCCCCATCCAAACAGGCTGGCATCGGTGGTGATGGTAAGTCTGTGTGGCTCTTTGAAGAGGCAGCCTTTGTTGATGACTGGTCTGGTCCACCAGAGGAGAGCTATGAGGACCTTTGATGGTACCTTGACCTTGTATTTGGAGTTGCTTTGGCTGGAGCGCTGATACGGGAACAGGAACCACTGTAGGGATCTAGTGTGGAGCCGGGCCCAAGGGATGATAGATATACATGAGACCATCTTGCCTAACAATTTTGATAGTTCAGCTAGGGACACCCTCTTAAGACCCCTGATCTCCTTAACTCATTGCTGAATGCTATTTAGTCTATCTGGTGACAGGTAAATTTTGCCTTCCACCGTATCTATGACTGCCCCCAGATTGATTAACCAAGTCAACAGTGTTAAATGACTCTTGTCCAATTTATTGAGAACCCGTGTTGTTGTAGGGATTGTAATGTGTTCTGAGTATCTCTGACTGCTTGATGATTGGAAGATGACAAAATTAAGTTGTCATCAAGATAACACTGGAGTCGTACAGGGATATCATGGAGATGAGCAGCTAGAGCTGTGAGAACTTTTGTGAAGGTCCTAGTGGCAGAAGCTAGTCTGAAAGGAAGGGCACATATTCGAAATAGTGGTTATTATAACAGAATCTCAGAAATTTATAGTGGGAAGGCCGAATAGCAATATGTAGGTATGCCTCCATCAGATCTATAGACGTAAGGACGTCACCTTTTCTGATGCCAAGTAAAATAGATTGCAGGGTGTGCATTTTAAACTTGTGATATATTAAGAAACAGTTGGGACGTTTCAGATCTAATATTGCTCTCCACCCCCCCAAACTTTTGGGAACAACAAAAAGATGTGAATAGAAACCCTATCCTCGTTGGTTGGTGGCAACTGGTTGGATGGCTCGTATGTCCAGTAGATGTTGGATAGCTGTTTCCATGAGGTTATGTTTAACCAGATCTCTGGAGAGAGGGCATGACATGAAAAAATCTGGGGGAGTGGACTGAAATTCCAGCGCAAGGCCAAATCTGATCGTGTCTCTGACTCAGGAATCAGACGTTGAGGAGTCCCTTTGGTCCATGAATAATTTAAGGCATCCGCCAATGGGAGTCGGGTCTTGGATGCCGGAAAGACCTGTTTCCTGCTCCTCAAAAGGATCTCTTGGATTGACCACCCCTTCTGCTCCTATCCCCGAAGTCGGACCTGTCCGGCTACTGCCCTGGTCTGAATGATGGGGTTCTCTGGTATCTGAGTCAAAAGGGTCCCTGATAAAAGAGCCGAAAGGATCCTCTCCAAAAGGACTGAGAGTTTCTTGAATCTGACTTCCGAGAAAGGGAAGTCTTTTTTTCTTTTTGTTTTGGGTTTCAATTAGTAGCAGATCAAGGGAAGGGCCAAAGAGTCTGTCTCCCAAAATAGGAGATGAAGCCAGTTTGCATTTGTGCTTAAAGTCCACTTGCCAATGTTTTAACCATAGAAAGCATCATGCTGTGACATGTGAAGAAATGGCCCTGGCTGAAAACTTGACAGCATGATAAGTTGCATCAGCTGAGAATTCAGCGGCTGCTATAAGTTTAGCAATATCTTGGTGCACTCTAATGTTGGTATTAGGGACATGTTCCCGTAAGAGGTGGAGCTATTTGAGAGAAGAACAGGTAAAGAAGGAGGCAGCCGTGGCTGCTCTGATGGCCCTGCGTCGGGCTAGCTCGGCCCGTTTTTCCTCCAGCTTTAATGCCTCCAGCGCTTCACTGGGAATGGAGGAGGACACTAATCCCACTATAGGTTTGTCTACCTCAGGAGTATTCAACAATTTTGAGAAATCAGGGGCCAAATTGAAATATTTCCTGTCATATTCAGTGGGGGCCAGGTACGTCACTGCAGACGCCTACTGTTTCTGTACTAGGTCTGAAAACATGTGAGAACTGGGATCACATCTGCCTCGACTACTGGTTGATTGAAAATTAGATCTTCTGGTCCCTCTTCTGAAGGAGTTGGAGAGGTAGAAGGGGTCGACTTGTTCAGGTGCACAATGTTTTTTGCCTTAAACAAGAGAGATCTGAAAAGCTGTGGGCAGAATAATCCTGTAAATACAGGTTGATCGGGAACAAGGCCCTCATCCTCAGACATCCCCCTTTCTAAGGGGTCTGCTTCCAACAGGTACTCGCTGTCATGTATTAAACCCGATTCAATCTATAGTGTTGCTCTGACCTGGTAATGACCTCAGCGATTGGGAATCATAATCAGTGGTTACAGGATGTTCCCTGGTCAGAACTGCGTGTTGAAGACCTGCTGCGATTCCCTGGTGGATTGCCAGCTCCATCCAGGCCTTCATCCTCTCTGGAACCTCCTCTGGAAGAGTGTCGTCCTGTCGAAGACCGGTAGCTGTTGGAGTGAATGTAGCTTCGGGAGCCCTTCCTGTGGTCGGTGTTCCAGGTAACTGGGCCTGTTGCTGCGCCTGGATGAGAGGGATAGATCTAGGGGAGGAGGAGGGTGGGAAGAGATAGACGGACCTGGACTGGAGGAGGGAAAGTCCTGTGAGGCCCTGTGAGCCTCCCGTGTGCACTTATCTATCTGCTTTTCTAATGCTTTATGGCGCCTGTTGGCATCCCTTTCTGAAGCTTTAGAATTCCCTTTAGCCTGCTTGGGTTTGTGCTGAGATTTGGCTTTGACCTTCAAGGATGAGGTCTGAGAGCTGCTACTGCCTGCCATTTCGATTGAAGGAATTAAAGTATGCTTATTATTTAATGCAATAATGTGAAGGCGGTTGGCACACCCAGGGACCTGATCTAAGAACAGACCGGTTGCCCTGATGATGTTTTTTATTCTCCTCCCCTTTTCTCTCTCTCTTTTTTTAATACCTATCTATAATGAGTCGTATCTCAGTTATAATATTTTATTGATATTAAAATATACTGAATATTATTATTATTATTATTATTATTATTATTATTATTATTATTCACTAATATATATAGCTTTATGTATATGAGTATCAATTAGATAGCACAAGACTAAAATTTGAAAAACCAAACAGCCAAATTGAGAATGCCTAAAGGCCCAAGTTGGTAAAGGTAGAGGCCTTCAACAGCTTCCCTGCACAGGTGGACACAGGTCTAGGTGCTCGCTGTTGTGAAGCTGGGTTGATTGGGCTGTGAGGATTAAGCCAACAATTTAAATGTAGGAATAGTCTCGAATGTAGTAAAAACAAGATGAGGGTATAATAATCCCAAGTGTTCCTAAAGAGAAACCTCTGCTTGGGAAAGAAAGTACCTCGCACAGCACGAAATGAAATACAGTCAATGTGGCCATGAGGTTGTTGTAAGAAAAAATGGCCTCTGGCTGTTAACCTTTTGACGCGCTCCCCAGCAGCAAACTCCTGCCATGTGAAGGAGTAGTCTCTGAGGGCTCTTCCTATAAGGCTAAACGTTGGGGAAGGGTGGAAGAAACTAAGCATTTAAATCTTCCACCCCCAGGCAGCGTTCAGAGAGGGGAAGGAAAGTGACATGACTCTGTTGTGAGCAAAGAGCTCACGCCGCTGTTCAGATGAAAGAAACTCTGCGGCTATCTGTTGGAATGGCAGGGGTAGAAAGAGTGGTTGTGGGGAGGGGGTGTGGAGCAGCGCCGAAGCCTCCCTCCACTTTGGGTCGCAAAACAGCGCTTCCCTGTAATGCGAGCAATCTCCAACTGCCTGATGTTAAAGGGGCAATGTTGAACAGCTCATAGGAGAAAGTTGCAAGATACAGTTGCAACTGTATCTTGATTTTTGCCCAACTGGGACAGTGGTCATGTGATGTCACATTTTATAACTCATTACTTAGTGATGGAAATTCCAGTCCCTGTCACCATGATTAAGTGAGGACTACCTGTATCAGGCAAACTCCTAAAACAGTAAATACATGCTGGGATGGATGCTCATGATGTCCAGAAGCAGGAAGGCCATTGATTTATATTCTATGAAATAAATATTTGGCTCAGCTAAGCAGAAATGAGCTCAAAAACTGAAATGAATTATTGTGGGAAAATCCTATTTGTTTCATGTTGTGAAAGAAAAAGCATCATAGCAATAGTTCCTAAAGAAAAAAAAAAGGATTTTTTGGAATACATATTTGCATTAAAATAGTCCCAATAAATGTCATAAGTGACAAAAATCTGCACCACTTGTACTAGTTTTCCAAATGGAAGTATTTCTACTTACTATATTTAAGTAATTCTACAAGGGAAAAACTGCAGAATCAACCCCCTCCAAACACACATTTGAACACAGCTACAAATAAAGTTTCTCTTTCTCTATCCCCTCCCCTACCTCCAATTTCTACAGCTGCCTTTGGCTCTGCCTGCTTTATTTATCACAGAAATGTAAAGCATAGTATGAAAAAGCCAAATATCAGCATGTGGACTTTTGAGCAAACAAAAATACAATGTTTAATTTGTCTAAAACATGCTCCCCTCCTAGGCTTGGCTTGCGGCTTACAATTCCGCCAGCTGAGAGTTACTCCCATGGCAAGCATGACTTCCAATCTACTTGGAGAGTTGTCCAAATTCTGATAAATCTGCAACTATTGCAACAGCTTAAAACAATTGTCTGCCTTGATTAACTCATCTCTTGGGACTAAAAATCTGTAAACCAACATAAAAGTAGCTTGTAGCTCTCAAATGTTGGTTTGCCTCCCTCCATTTGAAGAAGCAAAAACATTCCCGAAATGTTCAATGTGAGAACAACATACCCAAAATATATAATCTGCATTTAGAACAACGAATTTGGGAAGACTATTTTAGCCATAATCTAAACTGGTAAATTTCTAGATTCCATGGATGTATGAGTGGCAGGCAGAGCAGTGAAAAGATTTTATACCAGCATCAGATGTGTGGCACAGAGTTTCTACTAGTATGCAAAAAACAAAGGGAAAAAATCCTGTTGATTTAGGTTTCCTGAATATAGTGTATGTCTCAGGAATGTATTTAGCAGATACAGAACAGAATCTGAATATACATACAGTATATGGTCAAAGCCTATAAGACACGGGTATCAAACTCATTGCATCATGTTCCCATCATGTGATGTATCGCAACATTTTTCCCTTTGTGGAGCTGGGATGAGTGTGAATGATGCATGTGACCTGCAGGGGCGCCAGTTTGACATTCCTGCTTTAAGGCAATTGATCTGGAAGATTGTCATTAAACATTAGAATGTAGATGTCAAAGTACAAAAAAAAACAAATTAAGAGATTATTAGGCGAGAGAAAACAATATGAAAATAAAACAGTAACAGTAGAATTTACCCTCTAGCTGTCTTATGAGGTAGTACAGATACCCTTATTTAATGACTGCATTTTTTTCTATCTCTTTGCACTTTACTTTCAATATTTTTCTTAGTTTGTATTAGTATTTTATCTTTGCATCTGGAAACTTGAATAAAATTATTTTTTAAAACAGAGAGGGAAAAAGTGAGACATCACATGACTGCAACGTACAGTTCCACCATTCTCCATTGACTGCTTGTCCAGAACCTGGTAGTGAAGCTTGCAAAAAGCAGTCATGTGTTCAGGAAACTCAGTGAATGCCATAAATGCATGCCAGTTGCAAAGCACCCAAGTGGCAATCATGTGACTATTATGACATTGCGACAGTCGCAAGTTTGAAGACCAGTCATATTTTTTTTTGCTCCACTTTAAACAGTTGGTGAATGAGGCAGTTGATAAGGGAAGACTAAGTGGATAGACAAAGAAAGGACAGAGGAGAGAATAAGAGAAACAACATTATCTTGTCCTAAAAGGCATAGCTGATATAATAAACTTGGGAGGTGTTTACATCTTAACTATTTTGGCCAAAGGATTAAGTGGACTTGAAGGCAGCCGCTGGGAGAACATTGCAGAGACCTGCTCAACTCCGTTTCACTTTTAATGTGAACCACAGACGGCCCTATGACTCAGCATATAACAAGGGCGCATAAGGTATCGAAGTAAATTAGAAGGGAAATCACAAATATTCCTCTGCCTTTGATGATCCTCCCTCTTTTATCAAGATATTTAAACACTGCCTCTCAAGCTTTGATCTCCTGGGAAACTTGGCCAGAATCTCCTTCCTTTGCTAGAATCAAAAGTCTTGATTACTTGGTTAAGCATTAACATTTCTGCTCAATTCTAAAGACCAAGCAACATAAAAATATCCATTAAATATAGCCTATTCAATTTTCTACCCATTACTGTTTGTACTCCAATAACTTTATCAAAGAGAAAATTTGAACTGACAGCAATATCATCCTTTATGGCTCATCAGTAGAGAACAGAGAGGAGGGACAAAAACAAAGAGAGGCCTAAACCATCTTCACAACTTGTCCAAGTTGATTCTGAAAGTTTGATATCTACATATCTATTGCTGTTACAAATCATGAAGTTTTATTTTGTGAATCTCAAAGTTCTCTTACTGAATGTGAATCACAGGGAGCCAGATGACAAGTAGCTTTTCCATATGGGATTAAGACAACAGAAGGTCCTTGTCAAAGGAAGAATTGAAGGCATCACTTTCATAAATGGTTGGCAATTCTGAAAAAAACACATCACTAGTTTTACACCAGCAAGTTGTGCCCAATCCAAGGTGACACTGCCTGGAACTCCTTGTGACCAGTCAGAAAATTATTTGATTTTCCTTTTGTATGTTCTAGGCTTTTCCTGTGCACATTATCTTAGTCAAATGGGAATATCTGAAAGAGTAGAATAAAGCAAACCAAAGCAAAGTTTAGATCGGATATGATTTTTCAGACTAATAAGATTGGTTAAAGTCTAGTTATAAATAGGAGTAATTAATTGAAAAAAATATCTAGTCCTTACTTTGCTACAGCAATCAGTTCATACAGAGAAGGAAAAAAACTGTTTAATTGTTTTAAACATATATATCCTATTCTTCAAAAGAATCCAAGGGAAACTTACAAAATATCAAAACTAGAATAAAAATAATATAAAATTAAGCAACATATCATGCAATTACTGGCTGGCAGAGAAACAATTTTGTATTACTTTTTTTTGTATAGAGTCTGAAGGAATTAGTCTTTAACATTGCAATATGTGTATGTGTGTGTGTGTATGTATGTATGCGTATGTATACATATATATCTATATCTATACAGCACATAGATATAGATATTTAGACATAGATATGTTTTCTGAGGTTTTCACGGGTATTTGTATGTTGATCTTTGGTTATTCAGGTTTTCTCCCCTGTAAAATTGGAAGTATCTAGGCAACGTTTCGATGAAGTCTCATTCATCATCCTCAGGCTTGTTTCTTCGGTTCTGTGCTTCTCATAGCAATGTGAGTTGCAGCTGCTTCTTCCTTTTAACTGCTAGTGGGGGTGTGACTTGATTGGGTGGGGGCTTGGCTGTGTTCTGATTGGGTGGATGTGTGTTTTCATTGGTTGGGGGTTTGGCTGTGTTCTGATTGGTAGGGAGTTTGGCTGTGTTCTGATTGGTTGGGGGTTGGCTGTGTTCTGATTGGCTGGGGGTGTGTTCTGTTCAAGTGGGGGCTTGGTTGTGCTCAGGTTAGTCTTAGTTGCTGGGGGATTTGAGCTGGTGAGCTGTGATCCAGTTGTTTGGCTTCACGTTCATGGTCATGCCACATCTTCATGGTGGGTGTCAGTTCACTTCTTGTATGGGTCGGAGAGGTTTGAAGTGGGTAGTGATGCAGCTGCGGTACGGCTTCTGGTCCGTAGTCGTGTCTCATCTTCTGTGTGGGTGTGAATCTTTTCTCTACGTGGAAGTGTAGTGGTAGCATCTTGTGTGGCACTCGTGGGTGTGGGTCTGGTGTCATTCTTCATGTGAGGTATTCGTTTGTTAATGAGGGCAGGTTTCCAAATGGTTGGTAGGCGGGAGGTATCATCTCATTTATTCATGCTGTGTGGGCGTTTTTCTATCTCTATGGCTTCTCTGATTATTCTGTTGTTGAAGTGTTCAGTTTTGGCGATAGTTCTGGTATTTTTAAAGTCAATTTCATGTCCTGTGGCTTTGAGGTGTTGAAGTATCAGTATCTTACTGATTTTGTCTACTGATACTACACAGGCATCACATCAAGACTGCCTTCAAAACAGACAAAACAATAGCATCCATCCTTAGAAACCCCAAAGATAAAATTGACCTGGAAAACCAAGGCATATACGAAGTCCCCTGTGCATCATGCCCGGCCACATACATTGGAACAGACCAACAGAAGAATAAGTACCCGCCTGGATGAACACAAAAATTCAGTAAAAAAGCTGGAACACACCTCCTCACTAGTCCAACACATGAAAGCCACAGGTCATAGCATCAACTTCAATGGCACCAAAACCCTAGCCACTGTAGAAAACCCCAGCCACAGAATTATCAGAAAAGCCATAGAGATTGAAAAAAGACCTGAAAGCATGAATAGAAGAGATGATTCCACCTGACTGTCAATCATTTGGAAGCCTGCACTCACAAATAAAAAAATCTCCACACCACAAGCCAGGCAAACACCTGGGCACAAACAGACTCCCTCTGATACCTCCAGCTCAAACACACCCCAACCAGGCACCCAGATGAAACCTAGCTTCCTAACAAATGATAGCCGTCCTTTTACTTGGAGCCAAGCTGCACTAAAAGCCTCCAATACAGGAACACAATGTTGCCAGCCAATCAAGACACAAAAAAAGCCACAAAACAGACAGAAGATATTAGAAACAATAATCAAGCAGAACACAGCAAACTCCAAGACCAATAAACACAGACCAAGACTCCCAACCAATCAGGTTGAAGAAAAAAACCATTCTGGCACAGCGTAGGCTAGCCCCAAATTTAAAACTGAATCGGCTGTGATAGCCTGACTCACAGACAAACACAATACAGAAGCCTGATGATGGCAGATGAGATTCTGCCGAAACATTGCTAAAACTTTAAAAGCACAACTACAATGAGATGGGATAATACCCGAAGGAAGCTGAACAGCACACACATATTTTCATTAAACGTGAAACTCAGTCAACTGATCTTTTAAAAATGTATCAAGTATCTTCTTAAAATGTATGTTGTTCCAGTCTTTTGACTGTTGTTGTTATTATTATTGCTTAGTGATTTGACACCAAATTGAGGGCACATAATCAATCATTCACCCACTCACCCACCCAACCAACCAATGCTTAATGGGAAGATTGGAATTCAATGGAAGAATGAATTTAAAGGTTTACAAAACTGAAATGTCTAAATAAAATCAAGTATATATATTCCATTAATAAATATTTAATACAAAACTTGAAAAAGGTACAAAATTGTCCTCTCCACAATCAGATGTATTATGTATAAACCAGAAAACATGTCATATTAGATCTTGACTGCAGTTTGCTTTTTCCAATATTAAAATATTAAGTAGATACTGAATAGCTTTGAACAATGTGTTTCTTCTACTCTCACATTCAAATATAACTCATGATTTTATACAAATAAATTTATATAAAGAAAATGGGAGAGAACTATTGTAGGATCTCAGCTATACCTTGAACTTTATCTTACATTTGAGATGCTTCCCAGGCACATCCACCAGAGGCTAAATGAATCTTCTCATATGAAAGGAAACCACCTGGAGAGATTATTTCATAATGCCACCTCCCCTTTTGTTTTTTAAAAAACTGATCTTTAACTTTCTGCTTAACTTTGTTACTTTTAAAATTAGTTATATGGTATTTCATTTTGTGAACTGTCTTGTAGGGCCACAAGATAGTACAGAAATGTGTCTTCAAATAAGCAAGCCAGCCATTGTGTCCTAGTTCACTTCCTCAGAATAGGGAGGTGTGCACAAAACAGGAAACATCCCGTGTTTCCATACTGGAACAAACAGTCCTATTTGAAATAATCAGTCAGTTGAAAGAGCCTAACTGTTTGGTTCCAACTCAAAACAAAACTCTGAGATACAGATTTTTTGTTGTTAAGCTGAGACCACTTCAAGGTTGTTTCAACATTCAACTTGAAATTACCTGAGAACAGCATGCTTTCTTTCCAGCACTGAAACAACATTTTCTGAACAGTCAAATGACTATTTCAAGCTCAAGATGTTTTAAATTTGAAACATCTTGCACTTCATAGATTTTGGTGGCTTACAAGGCCCTGCTCCCATGAGGTGGATTTCTGTAATCTGAGGACTTCAGCTGTTTAGTTTTTAAAATGGCTTTGGACACCCTAGATTACCCACTTAACATTTCAATGCTGTTGCCCTCAACTTGTTACCTTCATTTTTCCTGTTGTTGAGCTGATTGAACTGCTCTGTAAATTCTGCCAGGGATTCCTCAATAGTCTCTGTCCTGGGAACTGAAAGCGAAAAGCGGCGCTTGAACGTTTTCATCTTGTTCATTTTATTCTGTAGAGCAAGTCAGCTATAGGATCTGATAGGAAAGAAAAGAAAAATGATGGTTCTCAGTTTATTCACAGAACTGCAACCAGAGATATAGGAAATGAAATTTTGATTTCCACTGAAATCACACTCACAGTAAATGGAATAATTCTCTCTTGCATTTCAATCAGCAGGGATTCATACATGAAAAGATGGATTCAGTTTACTGTGTTGAAACAGACACAATGATAGCATATACCCAGAATTTGATCTGATCATTGAAAAAAGAATGAACTTATGCTTTACATCAGAGTTTTCTTAAACCTTAAATAATATTTTTTTAAATGAAGACTATCCATGACTTTTTGTAATGGGGGACAAAAAGAACCATTGGAATACATTTTTTAAAATTATAATCATTATTTTTCCTTAAATATAAATACATTGATAAGTCCTAAAAGGATCTGCTAGCGTAGTTCATCAATGTCTGGAGAAATATATCAGTCGTTTTTTATATTTGGTAGAAGCTACAGTCAGTGTGAAAAGCCACTTTTAGAAAGATCCAACAAAGCAACTTGTAGTATGCATTTTTATTTTAAAATGTGTATTCTTTGTGACTTTTCATTTACTTAGAAAATGTATATAGCTGTGCAACTCACATAATCATGACTCTGGGCAGCATGCGTGAGATACCCCCCCACCCCGAACATTGCAAATAAAAACTATAACACAAAATAAAACACATAAGCCAACAACCACATAGAGATGGGGATCACCAGTCATACATTCCGTTTCTCAGAAGTTGGGCTCATCTATTACCCTAGGCCAAGACCCTGGGAAAAGTAGATTTTGTAAAGATTTCCTGAAGGTTAATAGAGTCAAGGCTGTCCAAGTCTTAGGGAGGAAATTGTTTGAAAAGGCAGGCACTGCATCAGAAATGGCTTGTCTCCCAGGTCCTATCAGATAACATTGCTGCAAAATTGAGCCTGGAATATGTGACCATGTGGAATGGGCAGAAATACTCAGGCAGACCTGCAAACAGTCCTGGTCCATGACGGCTTTGTAAGAAATAACCAGCATCTTTAATTATATATAAAGCATATTGGGAGCCAGTACATTTAAGGACTTCCAGTAATTCTTTGCCCATCCTCAATTCTTTCAGTGTAATAGCCCCTCTTATTCAGGAATAATTACTTGTTGGATAGAAGTACTGAATGGATCCAAATTCTAAATAAACTTTTCTTGAATCTTCCTTTCAGCCCGTCACACAGCACCAACAGATGGAAAGAGGATGTAAAACGGAGATAAACACTTGCCATCCATTGGTTAACGCGATGCTTCCGTTCTGTACTCACTGCGTCCGTTTTTCATCCTCTCTATCTGTCCAGCATCCGTCTACTGACATTTCATTGAGCTGCACAAAAGTTTTTGAGTGGAAAATGTATCCAACGCGTCCGTTCTGCATCCGCAATGCATACGGGGAACATCCGTTCTACATCCGTCGTCATCTGTTACGCGTATGCTATATACGCTAGGCATCCGCTGCGCATCTTCGCAACTCGCATCTGCTCCAGCGGAAAACGGACACAGGGAGGAAGTGAAATGGACGCGGAATGAACACACAGCATTAGTAGCACGGACGGAGAAAGGATGAAAGCGGATGCAGCTCGCATACAAAACATTAAAACGGAAAAAATGTTCGCGTAGGGGACGTATCTCGGATATTTAGGATGTCTGCAGGATGCCTAGAGGATGCAAAAGGACACCGAGCGGAAAACCTATATTTCCTATAAAAAGGGGGAGGAACTCACCTGGATCTCACTCTCAGTCCAGCAGCCCTGCTGTGCAGACCTCTTCAGCCTTCATCTGGCTCTTGCTCTTCCACAGCATCCAGTCATCTCCACCATGGATCATCACACACTCCTTTTGGTAGCCACCATCATTCTACAACAGTGCGAAGGCATCTACAGGCTCTTTCACCTGTTCTACGTGAAGAAAAGGTGGCGGCCAAGAAGTGTCTGGGTCCGAAGATGGATCGCCAGAAGAGCAGAGTACGGACTGTACAACAAGCTGATAGTGGAGCTGAGGAACGAAGACCCTCGTGCATTCCAGAACTTCACGAGGATGCCGCCAGCCATGTTTGACGAAGTTGTGGAGCGGCTGAGACCCAGGTTGGCCAAGCAGAGCACCACCTTCCAGCCCAGCCTGGACCCTGGGCTGAAGGTGGCACTGACTGCGCCACCTGGCCTCAGGGACCACGTACAGGAGCATGCAGTACAGCTGGAGGGTGCCACACAACACCATCAGCATTGTGGTCAGAGAAGTGGAGCAGGCCATCATCGAAGAATACTTGGAGGAGCTCCTCCAGTGCCCCTCCACTGAAGAAGGCTGGAGGAAAGTTGCAGAGCAGTGGTATCAGAAGTGGAACTTCCCCCACACCGTTGGAGCCATAGATGGGAAGCACGTGGCCTGCAAAGCTCCAACCAAGTCAGGGTCCACTTATCACAACTACAAGGGCTCCTTCAGCATCATCCTCTTCGCCATGGTCAATGCTGACTACAAGTTCATGTACATCGATAATTCAGGCAATGGCTCATCTTCAGATGCCCAGGTATACAACGCCAATCACCTCAAGGAGGGGCTGGAACACAACCTCATCATGGGCTTCCCAGATCCAGACCCCCTGCCCAATGACACACAAGATGTGCCCTACTTCATCATGGGGGATGACGCCTTCTCCCTCAGAACCTATCTCTATCCCTACACTGCCAGATGCCTCACCCGTGAAGAGAGGATCGTCAACTACAGGCTGTCCAGGGCAAGGCGGGTGGTGGAGAACGCCTTTGGCATCCTGGCCAACAGGTTCCAGGTACTTCTCACCACCATGCAGCATTGCCCACAGACCGTGAGGAGGATCATGGAAGCTTGCTGCATCCTGCACAATCTCATGCACACCCGCTACCCAGTCTTGCAGAACAGGCTCGTGGACCACCAACAAGGCAATGGGGACATGGAGCCTGGGGAATGGAGGAAAGGGCGAAACCTGATAGATACTGTGGATGTGCAAGGCCCCAACAGAGCTTCATGTGAAGGGAAGAAGCAGCGCAACCTCCTGAAACACTGGTGCAACTCCCCAGCTGGAGCAGTGGAGTGGCAAGACAGGATAGTAGATGCTTAATGGATGCTTCCTTCAGCCTGTCTCATCACACGGATGAGATTGGGCCATGTATGTTGAATGGCCCTACAATGAAAAGGGCATTTAATAAAGAGTTGTGTTAATGTTGAAATGTATGGATCAATGATGTCATTGTTATTGATAATAAAGGGCCAAAGGTGTGGCACCTGGGAGGGTGGACCATACAGTCCCACTATGCTTGCACTGGAGGTTTGTCTATCCCACAGCTATTACCCATCCCACAGATATCCTAACCCATCCCACAGCTATCACCCATCCCAAAGGTATCCCTGTCCATCCCACTGCTATCCTTACCCATCCCACAAGCATGCAAAGGTTTAAACCATTTCTAAAAGTTTCCACCAATACTTTATTTAATAAAATAAATGAAGCAAGTGTGTGAAGCAAAGATAATCTTTTTCAATAACAAGCTGTAAAAGCAAAATGACCCAAGTGTCCCAAGCAAAGATAAAGTCAACAGGTAGCCACCCAGTCTCTGGCACTCTTCTCAGTCACTCTGAGGCGTGTCCATAGTCTCGGGGTGAAGAGTCCAGGTGCTGTGGAGGTGGCTGCTGCTGGAGTGCTGGTCTGAGGCGCCATTGGGGTGCCTGGCCCCGAGAGGACAACAGGAGATGGTGTGTGGAAGAAGCTCTCAGACAGCTGGCTCAGTCCTGTGATGTTGAGAGCCCCTTCCTCCATGACATGGGGTGTCAGTCCCAAGACCAATGACAGATGTTCTGAGGCCGGGCTTGGCTGTGGGGTGGAGGAAAGAGGAGTGTAGTGGGGCTGTCTGGTCTGCAGGTGAGTGAGGTGAGGCGTCAGTGGCATCTGTGGCGTCGGTGACATCGTTGGCATCGGTGGCGTTCGACGTACCTATGCCTGGACTGGGAAGGGCTGCCTGTGCTGTTGGAGCTCCTGGTAGCCATAGCCTTGGTCGGTGAGGGCCTGTGGAAAGCCTTGGAAGGGCAGTGACATCACCTGGGGTGGAGAAGCAGACCTGGACTGAGTGGGAGCAGGTTCAGCTGGGTCTGGAGGGTTGTGAAGAAGACTAGTGATCCTGTCCTTGATCACCTGGTACTGTGATTCGGACATGTCCATGAGGGTCTGGTTGACGTAGGTGAGGAAGGGCTTGTGGTTGGAGGATGGGATGTCGGTGTGTACCAGCTGAGAGAGGAGATCTACGCTGCTCCTGATGGTGTCTCTTATCTCCAGCAGGACAATGTGGCTCTGCCCCTCCGGTTTGCCTCTCTGCCTTTCTGTGGAGGTGGAGCTGGGGGTGGATGCGGGTTGGGCTGTGGTGGAAGTGCCGTCTACTTTCTCCCACTGCATCAGGGGGTCCTCCACGCGCTCCGCCACGGGTAGTACAGCTGTCGGGGGGGCGGGGGCTCCGTCGTGGCACACTCCTGACTCTCTGCCGGAAGAGGACTGGCTCTCTGCAGGCTGCCTGAGAGAGAGGTTTGACAGAGGGGCTTCTCCTTGGTGGCGGATCTCACCCTCCAAGAAGCTGCACTTGGCCATCACGTAGGTCTCTAAGTCCATCAGCTTGACCGTGGCCTGGCCAGATTTCTTGAGGTACAGCTTCCCGTACCAGATGTGCATGTGCTTCCACCAGCCGAGGAGCACCTCCAAAGTGTAGCCCAGGCTCTCCGCCTTCTCTCTCCAAGCAGCCTGCTTCCTTTTGGTGTCTCGATAGAGCCTGTGTCCCTTCCGCCAAAGATACTCGTTCTCCCTCACCTCATCCTCATGTTCCTCTTCTATGGAGTATTGCCTCCTCTCCCGTTCTCGTTCACGCATATGCCTCTTCCTCCCTCTGGCAGTGCCATCTGGGCCCTCATCAGAGGGGCTTTGAGGTTGTAGGGGCTGCTCCACCACACCACCACCACCAGCAGCAGCAACAACAACAGTAGCAGCAAAAGCAGGACCAGCAGCACCAGCACCAGCAGCACAAGCAGGACCAGGATCAGCAGCAGCAGAGTAAGCACCAGCAGTGCCAGCAGGACCAGGATCAGCAGCAGCAGAGTAAGCACCACCAGCAGCACCAGCACCAGCAGGACCAGGAGCACCAGCAGGACCAGGAGCAGTGCCAACAGAGTAAGCACCAGCAACAGCGGCTAGGATTGTCTTTGCTAAAAACTGGAAGAATGAGAAAATGCCATTGCAGGAAGAAATTATTGAGAAAATATTGGAATGTGCTGAGATGAGTAGATTGACATTTGAAATTAGAGAACAAGAAGATAAACAATTTTATGCAATTTGGGGTTTTTTTTATCAATGGTTAGATGATAAAATACAATAATAGATCATTAATATTATATATATGAAGAGTTTTTAGGATTGATTTGTTATGATTATATGATAAATTATAGAATAAACTGTTTGAAGTATTGTTATCTCGCAAAGCATGAATGATTAAAGGTATAGTCAGAAAAAGATTTTTTTATTTTTATTTTTTTTTAGTAATATTAGAATATGGATTGACAATATGAGTGGTTATGCAATATAATTGTAATTGACACTATAAAATGAATGCACAAAACTGATGAACCAACCGATACACCGGAAGTATATATGAGAGTAGATGTTTTTAATGTTTTGTATGTTTGTCTGTTTGTAGAAAATTAATAAAAACTTTAAAAAAAAAAAAAAAGAGTAAGCACCAGCAGAAGCACCAGCACCAGGAGCAGCACCAGCAGAGTAAGCACCAGCAGAAGCACCAGCACGAGGAGCAGTGCCGGCAGAGTAAGCACCAGCAGAAGCACCAGCACCATGAGCAGTGCCAGCAGAGTAAGCACCAGCAGAAGCACCAGCACCAGGAGCAGCGCCAGCAGAGTAAGCACCAGCAGAAGCCCCAGCACCAGGAGCAGCGCCAGCAGAAGCTCCAGCACCAGAAAAGTCAGCCCGAGCAGCAGAAGCCCCAACAGAAGCAGAGTCAGGGCCAGGGGGTGGGATGGTGGCCCTGTCCCTCTTGCCAGGGCTGGCAGCAGATGGCAGAGGCTTTCTCTTCTTCCCCATGGTTGTTGGCTGGCTGGCTGGCTGGAGCTGTGTCTGGCAGCAGGTCTTTCCTCTGAATGGTGACCTGCTTGCGAGCTGCTTCCCTTTATATCCGCGGGGCTGACGCAATGCATCCTTCCCGCATGCGCAGTGAATGCTCTGCATCCGCTAGGCATCCGCTAGGTTTCCGCTCTGCATCCACTTCATCCGTTCGGCATCCGCCCCTTCCACTGCGTGTCCGCTTCGCTGTGCTCCCCTGGAAGTCCTGCGGATGTGCCATCCACTTCCATCCGCTTCCATCCGCTAGGCTTCCGTGGAGCATCCGCTTTCCATCCTGGCTACGTCCTCCCCGTCCGTTCCTTTCCGTTGTTGTCCGCTCTGCTTATGCAAATTCGGGGCACTTTTGAGAGCGGATAACAATGGATGGAACATTTTCTCATCCGCTGTGTCCTTTTTACATACTTTTTGCATCCGTCGGCTGATGTGACAGGCCCTTTATGGGAAACTATTTTGCAAATTGGATTGGCAACATTTTCAAACATGAATCATAATTATGGTAGTTTAATAAAATACTTTACTATTATGGTTTGTACATAAATTCTGACAAGACAGTGAACATATTAAAGTTGTTTGCAATTATTTTCTGTCTCTTAAAGAGAAGGGGAGGGGTGAGGTAGGTTTGCAGAGTATCTTCCAGTTTTTCAGGAAAGACTAAGTGCTCCAGCTATTTATACTATGAAAAATAAATTTTAGGGTTGAATGCTGCATCCTTTCTCTGTCTCTGCTTGGTTTTTCAAAATCCATCTTTTTACATTCAACCACATATACTGCCATTAATAGATCACATTCTCAAAGAGTAAAAGATTCTTGAATTCTACCCATAATATGTAAGTAAAATAAATTCGCTGAGACAGGACATTGCTGAAACTTAATACAACTGCTAGTTCTTGTTTTAATGTAACAAAGATAACTAGAGTTGACTCCCTTCACTAGTCTTGCCCATTTCCTCTCGTCCAAATTGCACAGAGAATGTTTTGGAATTATAGGTAGTTACAACATCGGATAGCTGTCCAACTTCGGATAATTCTTTGGATTTATAATCTAGTTATTAGGTAAATAAATTCTAGAAGAAATTAATCTGGCTACTAATAAATGATAAACAATTCAGCACTTTTATAATGGCCATAAAGATTGTTTGGGACTGATTTTGTAGCCTATAGAAGTTTCCTTAAGAAATATTAAGAGGCATTGTCTTTTTTTTTTAACTACGTAAAGCCAAATAAATAAATAAATTTGCTCATTTTTATTCAGATAACCAAACCAACTTTCTGGGCCTTTTCTGAAAAAAGTCACCCTAACAACAACAGTACATGGCTAAAAGGATTAGATTACAGTAATCTAAAACAGGATCCATGGGTATGCAGGAATAAATACACCTCCAAAGTGTACCATCTGGGCAGTTTTGTTTTGTTTCAGCTCAGAAATAACTGTGAGTAGAAAATGACAAAAAAACCCACCCAATTCTTCAGTACAGAAATATTATTAGACTTAATAGCAACCCAAACTGTGCATTTTGTGTTTCTGTTAATTAACTTTGGTTTCACAAAAGGAACATTTCAGATGTTAATAAGGGCAACTGCATTTAAGAAAGGTTTTCTGCAATCTTTTGCAGTCTCACCACCATTGCTCAAACCACTTTCTCTCTATTCTTACATTTTATTATGCAGGAATTACCCTTTTCTTCAGTGACAGGCTACAGGAAAAAAGACACACACACACCCATAGCTAGGTGTGGGATATTTTCATGTGGTGGTTGAGATGCACATTTAAAAACTGGGTATGTTATTTGTCCCAGCTGTAGTCCAGATGCTAAAGCTTTGTGTGTCTTTACTATTCCTTTAGAAATCTGGAGTGGGAGTGGATATTATTAAATAGAGTGTTGTCCTTCACAGATTGTTTACATGGACATCTTAATTACAAATGCTGATTAAATAGTGAACCAAAGTGCTAAAATATTGGAATAACAATAATATACCCATGTTTTCTTGTTGGCTTTTTCTGCAAGCTGAACTACATCAGGGGAAAAAACCCATCATATACAGATGAATAGAACATCAATTAACCTTATGATGGCTGGGTAAGTGAATGTTTGAGTTGTATTGCAAATGTATAATAAAAGGCTGAGCCCAGAATAAGTAGTCATGGGAACTAAAAAGGGGAAGGTGACATATGACAATTGAGGTGGTATCCTGCACTTGGACCTGGAATGCAAGCAACGTTAGACTGTTGGATGCATATTAAGAGGAAAAATTCTCAACTGCAAACACATTTAATTTCATTTAATTAATTTCCAAGGTATGGGGGAACTAGTTAAAGGGAAAGGGTCAAAGGGTTCCATTTTTTCAAGGCATTTGAATGAAACCAAGACCATACTAACTGACACTCAGCTAGAAAATACATTCTAAGTTAGAAAATATATGATTAAGTCCAACAGACGCCATCATGGTTAATTAGCAGAATCAGAAAAGCTATAAAAAGCAAAGATCCATTTCAAACGTGGAGCTCTTATTCTCAAGAGAATAAATTCTGGCAATACTAAGGTAAAGCAATAATATAACAAACAACAAAAACTAATAAAACTGAGCAATACACTTCTAAAAATATAAACACAAAACACAAGATGTCTATAAATACATTAAATTATGGAAGCCAGCCAGTTATTTATCCAATAAAACTGGCAAAATTTTCAAGACACAGAAAAGAAAGCAGGTTTTTTTAAAAAATAACACATAATTCAGTTACAGAATTTACTGCCAAGTAACTTCAATGGATTTAAAAGGGAGTTAAATATATCGATGAAGTAAAACCATGTTAATGTAAGGCTTTAGGAATGTTACAAGTTTATAAGACATATGTTGCTAAATACTTTGTACAGCAGGTCAGTGGCAGAAGAGAAAAAAATATCTTCAAATGGTCCTTGCAGTCTTTCCAACTACTTTGAAAAACAGGATGCTGGACCTTTGATCAGATCCAGGAGGGTTCTTATTATATTCTTACTGTTTATGTAACCTGCATCTAAGTTTATTTTGATAGACTTTAAAATGACAAACACATTAAAACTGCTTTGTGCGCTTGATGGAAATGGCAAATAGATTAACAGTAGAACAACAGCACAATCAAGATGAGAAAAAAGATCAAGGATCTGTTGGGAGAATGTGTTATGTAACTAAGAGCACTCAGACCAGGGTGTGCAATATTTTTGGACCATGGACACTATTACAGTTCTGAGAACTTGTGAGCAATTCATTCACAAAAGAATTTCTATGGAAGATCTGCCTTCAGATAACATCTTCCATGGTGGGCTTGGTCAGCCTACACCCTCTTATCCTTTGACACTCCCAGGTGCACTCAAGGGCATGGAAAATAAAAAAAAGCAATGCTGGGAGCTTCTTCATAGAAGCTTGTGTTCCATTTAATTTAATTCAGTGGTTCCCAAACTTTTTCAGTCCACTGCCCCCTTGGTGCAACAAACTCATCCTTGGTGCCCCCCACCCAGGGGTGGGATTCAAATTTCTGTGGGTGTGGCCTAATTTGAGGGTGTGGTTTGCTGGTCACATGACTGGGTGGGCATGACTTGCTGGTCATGCGACTGGGTGGGCATGGCCAGGTGACTGGCAAACCAAATACAAGTTCTCCTCACTTAATGACCGGTTGTTTAGCAAGTATTCTAATTTATGACTGGCCTCCCCAGAGCTACTTGACCAGTTTTTGGAGTTTTGACAGCTTTAGATCAGGGGTCTACGTACCACCCCTACCTGTGTGTGTGAGAGAGAGGGAGAGAAAGAGGTTGGATCAGATCTCTCTCTCTCTCTTTCCCACCAACTCCATAAAGCCACCATCAGTCAAAATTCATATTAGTGGTCTCCAGGATTTAAAATTATGAGTTTGGTGGTCTCTAAGGTCCAAAAGTTTGGCAACCCTTGATCCAAAGGGATGAGCCTGAGAGAGGGAAAGAGAGAGAGAAAAGAAAGAGAGGAAGAAAATAAAGAGAAAAGGGAAAGAAAGAAAAAGGGATAAAGAAAGAGGGGGGATGGAAGGAAGGGACAGAAAGAAAAAGAAATAAAGAGGGAGGGAAGAGAAAGATAATGAGATATCTATTCAAGTCTAATCACCTGCTCCAGCAGGGTTAGGAGTGTGTGTGTGTGTGTGTGTGTGTGTGTGTGTGTGTGTGTTCTTGTAATTTACCAGTACATTTTGGTTTTGCCTTCTTCAGAATTGGCACAGTAATAAATTGGGGAAAAGTAATTTTTAGGGTGGAGATCTGGTCCAATGGATCCTGTCTAAAGCCTCAACAAAATATGAGAGTTTTCTGATAGTCTTGACCATGTTTCGTCCACAAAACCTTTAATAGAAGCCAAAGAGGTTTCAATGTGCCGGCAAAGATGTTTCAGTGTGGAAAAGGGCCTCAGTCTAAACTAGGCCTCATTCAGTTTGATGCATCAGGTCTCCCTCCCCCCTTCCCTCCCTCCCTCTTGAGAGAGAGAGAGAGAGAGAGAGAGAGAGAGAGAGAGAGAGAGAGAGAGAGAGAGAGAGAGAGAGAGAGAGGAAGGCAGGTAAGCAGGCAGGCAAACAGACAGAACTTTTGGATGGATGGATGAACAGACGGACATACAGACAGAATGAGAAAGTGGCGGCACTTTGGGAAAGCGGTGGCAGCGGCTTTTCCCAACGTGCTACCGTATTCAAGGAACCAGTTCTGCAGCATTACTGTAGTCAATGGATGAACCTGCAGGGCCAGCGCCTTGAATGCCCCCCTGCCTCCTCTTAGCATCCCCAAGGGGGCTGGCAGAGGGGGGCTAAGAGGCGACAGGGGGGCGTTTGAGGCGCCGGCCAGCCCTTCAGGTTCACCCATTGACTAACACTGCTCCAGAGCCGGTGCCTCCAATGCGGAAGCGGTGGCACGTTACATGCCACCAAAGCTGCATTTGACGCGCCGCCCCCCAGCCACCTGTTAGTGCCCTTCTTCTGACCCCTTGGGGATGGTAAGAGGCGGCAGGGGGGTGTTCGAGGCACCGGCCCTGCAGGTTCACCCATTGACTATAGCACCACTCCGGAGCCGGTGAACCTGCAGGGCTGGCTGGCACCTTGAAAGTCCCCTTGCCGCCTCTTAGTGCCCCTCTGCCAGCCCTCTTGGGGACACTAAGAAGTGGCAGGGGGACGGTGCATTGAACACTGCTGCAGCGGCACATAACATGCCACCGCTTCCGCATTGGAGGCGCTGGCTCCGGAGCGGTGCTACAGTCAATGGGTGAACCTGCAGGACCGGCACCTCAAATGCCCCCCGGCTGCCTCTTAGCATCCCCAAGGGGGCCAGCAGAGGGGCGCGAAGAGGCGGCAGGAGGGCGGCGCATTGAACGTGGCCGTGGAGGCATGTAACATGTCACCATTTCCACATTGGAGGCGCTGGCTCCAGAGCAGTGCTAGTCAATGGGTGAAACTGCAGGGCCGGCTGGCACCTCGAACGCCCCCCTGCCTCTTAGCCCCCCTGCCTCTTAGCCCCCCTCTGCCAGTCCTCTTGGGGATGCTAAGAAGAGGCAGGGGGGCATTCGAGGCGCCGGCCCTGCCACCTCTTAGCATCCCCCTGCCAGCCCCCTTGCCTCTTAGCGCCCCCCTAAGGCATCCCACTGTCCCCCAGGGGGCGGTACCACTCATTTTGGGAACCACTGATTTAATTGTTTATTTTTAGAAGCACAACAGTTTTTAAAAGATAAATAAGAAATGAAGTCTACTGACCACTATTGGGGATGGGATGGGGCCTATTGCCTATCTTAATCCACACAGAGATTAACTCTTCAAAATTGAATGTTTGTTTGTTAAAAACTGACAATAAGCTTTTTCTAACCTAATTGCATGAAAGCTGCAGTCTAGCTTTCTCTAGCCTGATTGTATGAAAGCTACAGTGTCATGTAGTATTATGGTTTACTGTTAAGAGAAAGCACACATACTGTACTTAAATCAAACCACATAGAACTTTAATTCTTTCTTTACCTGGGAGCGATAGCTTTATCTAGCAACCTTCCTTTAAACTTGGCTTCCTAGAACTTTGCTTGCAAGTAAATAATTTCAATACTGAAAAAGAGCAAATAATGCCCTCAAGGAAATGCTGATAAAGTAAGGAAAAATTAATAGATCCCAGGTAGTGAGATCTGCTGCTTAAAGGTGTAAAAACATGATGTAGTTGAGCTTGTCTACAAAACAGCTCAGATAGAATACAGATAAGGATTACTTGTGACAAGTAAGGATTATAATCAGCAAATACATCTAAGAAACTCAAATATTACCTATATCTTAAAGATGAAGGATTCTTAGACATGTCTTTTCTGCCATGGGCTCTGCCCATCATATTCCCTGAGATAATGTTAGCCTCATCCCTTCTACCCTTCTAGAAAGCCCTTAAGCCCATGTCACACAGCACCAACGGATGGAAAGAGGATGTAAAATGGAGAAAAACACTTGCCATCCGTTGGTTAACGCGATGCATCCGTTCTGTACTCACTCCGTCCAGCATCTGTCTACTGAGATCCAACGCGTCCGTTATACATCCGCTACGCATACGGGGAACATCCGTTATACGTCCGTCGTCATCCGTTATGCGTCTTCTATATCTGCTAGGCATCCACTGCGCATCCGCGCAAATTGCATCTGCTCCAGCGGAAAACGGACACAGGGAGGAAGCGAAACAGACATGGAATGGACATGCAGTGTTAGTAGCACGGACGTAGAAAGGATGAAAGCGGATGCAGCTCGCATATAAAGCGTTAAAACGGAAAAAACGTTTGTATAGGGGAGGTATCTTGGATATTTAGGATGTCTGCAGGATGTCTAGAGGATGCAGAAGGACACCTAGTGGAAAACCAATATTTCCTATAAAAAGGGGGAGAAATCACCTGGATCTCACTTTCAGTCCAGCAACCCTGCGGTGCAGACCTCTTCAGCCTTCATCTTGCTCTTGCTCTTCCACAGCATCCAGTCATCTCCACCATGGATTGTCGCACACTCCTTTTGGTAGCCACCATCATTCTACAACAGTGCGAAGCCCTCTACAGGCTCTTTCACCTGTTCTACGGGAAGAAAAGGAGTCGTCCAAGAAGTGTCTGGGTCTGAAGATGGATCACGAGAAGAGCTGAGTACGGACTGTATAACAAGCTGATGGTGGAGCTGAGGAACGAAGACCCTCGTGCATTCCAGAACTTCATGAGGATGCCTCCAGCCATGTTTGACGAAGTTGTGGAGCGGCTGAGACTCAGGTTGACCAAGACAAACACCAACCTCCGGCCCAGCCTGGACCCTGGGCTGAAGGTGGCACTGACTCTGCGCCACCTGGCTTCCGGGACCATGTACAGAAACATGCAGTACGGCTGGAGGGTGCCACACAACACCATCAGCATTGTGGTCAGAGAAGTGGTGCAGGCCATCATCGAAGAATACTTGGAGGAGCTCCTCCAGTGCCCCTCCACTGAAGAAGGCTGGAGGAAAGTTGCAGAGCAGTGGTATCAGAAGTGGAACTTCTCCCACACTGTTGGAGCCATAGATGGGAAGCATGTGGCCTGCAAAGCTCCAGCCAAGTCAGGGTCCACTTATCACAACTACAAGGGCTCGTTCAGCATCATCCTCTTCGCCATGGTCAATGCTGACTACAAGTTCATGTACATCGATGCTTCAAGCAACGGCTCATCTTCAGATGCCCAGGTATACAACGCCAGTCACCTCAGGGAGGCACTGGAACGCAACCTCATCATGGGCTTCCCAGATCCAGACCCCTTGTCCAACGACACACAAGATGTGCCCTACTTCATCGTGGGGGATGACGCCTTCTCCCTCAGAACCTACCTCATGAAGCCCTACACTTCCAGATGTCTCACCCGTGAAGAGAGGATCTTCAACTACAGGCTGTCCAGGGCATGGCGGGTGGTGGAGAACACCTTTGGCATCCTGGCCAACAGGTTCCAGGTACTTCTCACCACCATGCAGCATTGCCCAGAGACTGTCAGGAGGATCATGGAAGCTTGCTGCATCCTGCACAATCTCATGCGCACCCGCTACCCAGTCTTGCAGAACAGGCTCGTGGACCTCCAACAAGGCAATGGGGACATGGAGCCTGGGGAATGGAGGCAAGGGCGAAACCTGATAGACACTGAGGATGTGCAAGGCCCCAACAGAGCCTCACATGAAGCGAAGAAGCAGCGCAACCTCCTGAGACAATGGTGCAACTCCCCAGCTGGAGCAGTGGAGTGGTAAGATAGGATAGTAGATGCTTAATGGATGCTTCCTTCAGCCTGTCTCATCACACCGATGAGATTGGGCCATGTATGTTTGGTTGGGCTACAATGAACAGGGCACTTAATAAAGAGTTGTGTTTATGTTGAAATTTGTTGATGAATGATTAAAATAATGATAATAAAGGGCCATAGGTGTGTCACTTGGGAGGGTGGATCATAAAGTCCCACTATGTTTGCACTGGAGGTTTATCTATCCCACTGCTATCCTTACCCATCCCACAGGTATCCCTGCCCATCCCACAGGTATCCCTGCCCATCCCACTGCTATCCTTATCCATCCCACAGCTGTTACCCATCCCAAAGGTATCCCTGCCCATCCCACTGCTATCCTTACCCAACCCACAGCTATTACCCATCCCACTGGTATCCCTGTCCATCCCGCTGCTATCCTTACCCATCCCACAAGCATGCAAAGGCTTAAACCATTTCTAAAAGTTTCCACCAAGACTTTATTTACAAAAAGAACTGAACCAAGTGTGTGAAGCAAAGATAAAGTTTATTAATAACAAACTGTAAAAGCAAAATGACCCAAGTAAAGTGTCCCAAGCAAAGATAAAGTCAACAGGTATCAACCCAGTCTCTGGCACTCTTCTCAGTCACTCTGAGGTATGCCCATAGTCTCAGGGGTGAAGGGTTCAGGTGCTGTGGAGGTTGCTGGAGTGCTGGTCTGAGGCGCCATTGGGGTGCCTGGCCCGAGAGGACAACAGGGGATGGTGTGTGGAGGAAGCTCTCAGAGAGCTAGCTCAGTCCCGTGATGTTGAGAGCCCCTGCCTCCATGACATAGGGTGTCAGTCCCAAGACCGATGACAGATATTCTGAGGCCGGGCTTGGCTGTGGAGTGGAGGAAGGAAGAGTGTTGTGGGGCTGTCTGGTCTGCAGGTGAGCGAGGTGAGGCGTCGGTGGCATCTGTGGCATCTGTGGCGTCGGTGGCGTACGATGAACCTGTGCCTGGACTGGGAAAAGCTGCCTGTGCTGCTGGAACTCCTGGTAGTCGTAGCCTTGGTAGGTGAGGGCCTGTGGAAAGCCTTGGAAGGGCTGTGACATCACCTGGGGTGGAGGAGCAGACTTGGACTGGGTTGGAGCAGGTTCAGCTGGGCCTGGAGGGTTGTGCAGAAGACCTGTGATCCTCTCCTTGATCACCTGGTACTGGGATTCGGACATGTCCATGAGGGTTTGGTTGACGTAGGTGAGGAAGGGCTTGCGGTTTGAGGATGGTATGTCGGTGTGTACCAAATGAGAGAGGAGATCTACGTTGCTTTTGATGGTGTCCCTGATCTCCAGCAGGACAATGTGGCTCTGTCCCTCCGGTCTGCCTCTCTGCCTGCTTTCTGTGGAGGTGGAGCTGGGTGTGGGTGTGGGTTGGTCTCTGGTGTCAGCGCCCTCTCCTTGCTCCAACTGCATCAGGGGGTCCTCCACGCGCTCCGCCACAGGGAGTGCAGCTGTCGGGGGGGTCTCCATCGTGGCACGCTCCACAGATACCTGGCTGGACACAGGAGCTGACTCTTGGCCAGAAGAGGACTGGCTCTCTGTGGGCTGCCTGAGAGAGAGGGTAGACAGAGGGGCTGCTTCTCGGTGGCGGACCTCACCCTCCAAGAAGCTGCACTTGGCCATCACATAGGTCTCCCAGTTGGTGAGCTTGACCGTGGCCTGGCTAGACTTCTTGAGGTGCAGCTTCCCATACCAGGTGTGCATGTGCTTCCACCACCCGAGGAGGATCTCCAAAGTGTAGCCCAGGCTCTCCGCCTTCTCTTTCCAAGCCGCCTGCTTCCGCTTGGTGTCTTGATAGAGCCTGTGTCCCTTCCGCCAGAGGTACTCGTTCTCCCTCAGCCATTCGAGCACCTCATCCTCATATTCCTCTTCGATTGAGTACTGTCTCCTTTCCCTATCACGCGATTGCCTCTTCCTCCCTCTGGCTGGGCCTTCTGGGCCCTCATCAGTAGGGCTTTGAGGTTCTAGGGGCTGGTCCACCACACCAGCAGCAGCAGCAGCAGCAGCAACAGCAGCAGCAGCAAAAGCAGCACCAGCAGCACCAGGAGCACCAGCATCCTCGCTACGTCTTCTCCCCGTCCGTTCCTTTCCATTGTTGTCCGCTGTTTATGCATATTTGGGGCACTTTTGAGAGCGGATAATAACGGATGGAACATTTTCTCGTCTGCTGTGTCCTTTTTACATACTTTTTGCATCCGTTGGCCAATGTGACAGGGCCTTTAACACAAATAAGTTTGGGGGATCTTCTTTGTTCAAATGCCAAAGTACACTATTTAGATTTAAATACAGAAGAATGAATTTTGGATTCCCTGACTGAGCTGCAACTGGCCATCTGAGTGCCATCAAAATTCTCCTCTCTGCTCCATACTTTAAAAGGCTAGGAGCTTTATCTATTTTGGTAGTGCTTTTGGGATAGGTAGGCAGGCAAAGATTTAACAGATTAACAGACATTAATAGATTTTACACCAAATGTGTAAAAGTGTTTACAATATAAGTGGTAGATCTAACATCTCCTATGCTTACTTCCCACAGTCTTTCGTGGCACAGGGGACTGGTTTGAATCCAGTATCTTAATAAAGTCTCTACTGACTATGCCAAACCTCATTTCCCACAAAGCTTGACCAGGATGACTAGAGAGGAATCCATATGCCCTAAGAGACTTGGATCACCCCTATTTGCCTGCAAGTCCTCAATTTTCTAACTGGATATACCAGACCAGCTTTCAGTATCAGGAGTTATCTTTTTACTCCAACTCCCATCATCCCCAAAAGTTGTGTTAAATCTGACATCATGTAACAAGCAATCCATGTTATTATATTTTGTTGCATTGGTACCTTTACTTCTATGACTGTAACACATGCAGCCTTGGATTAAAATATTCTGCAAATTTTACCAAGCATGAGCTTTTGAAGTTTTCACAGCGTAAAAAATGTCATCTGGCCTTTGATGGAAAAAATGATAAGCTGGACTGTGCTGTGTTTAATAATAAGGCCACTTGTCCAGAACAGATTTGAATGTGTCGCCTATGGAGACATTTCAATTCTGTTCTGAGTTAACAATCCTCAGAGTGATCCTTTATGTCTTTATGGGATTTATGAGATGTTCTCTTTCTTTTTATTTAATATATACCTGTGGACCATGTGCTTTATTGGTTTGTTAAGTGTGTATTCAAGTTTCTTCGAGAAGCTTACAAGTCAGATTACAAAAAAACTTTCCTTTCAATTTAACATTAGTACAACAGCCCTGTGAGTTAAACTGAGCAAAGGAGACTGACTGCCCACTTGGTCACCAGTGGGTTTTCATGGCTAACGGTGATTTTACCTAATATCCACTTCTTCAATCTAATACTCCCCACCATATATATCATACAATAGGAAGGAATCTCAGTGTAACTCTCTGCTCATTGCAAGATCCACTACAGCATTTTTTTTTACTGAGGACCATCTAGCCTCTGTTTGAAATTTGCAGTACACAAACACACCATTCAACAGCCTGCAGACTGTTTCCAGGACATAACAATGCTATAAACTCCTTGGCCTCGGCCTCAAAGAGAAGCTCTATTTGACCAGTTGCTAAAATGAGCACAACTGCACTGAGCACACAGCACTGTTTATTTCCAGGGTAATTACCTTCTTCCCTTCTGCTGGTTCTTGCACAGTGATGCAGCTGCAAACAGACAGAACTACCCCTTAGGGGACTGTTGATGGAAACAGGTTTTGTTGGGAACAGACTATTTTTCTAGGCTTTTCTTAGAGTGTATATCACCCTTTTTTCTTTATTTCTCTGGATATGTGACACCTTCTTTAAATTCTGTGGTGTTTCATTGTTATAAGGGTCTTGCAATTTCCAATTCAATTATTCCTTATACTGTATTCCCCATCGCATATTTTCAGATGGAAATAGTTTTGTCATGGTCTTTTCAGCTTATAAAAACCAGCTCTATCTGTATAGAACATGCTGCATTAAATTAGGATTTTATAGCAGAGTAAAATATAAAAACTAATAACAGAAACAATTTAGCAGCTAGAAATTTATTCTTGTTTGCTTTGTGGACAGATGAACTTCAGTGTGCAGGTATGATATTAACTAACTAAAAAAAGGACTGAGCAGAATTTTCAAAACATCATGGAATCTATACTACATGCAATTGTCTTATATGGTAATCAAAAATACAAAAACCATAGAAAGCATGTAAAGGCACATATTTATGCTGAAGATGTTAATTCTCTTTAGCTACAGTATTCTGTCTATTTTCCTTTTTTGTGTGTTCCCTTTTACCTATTCAAAGCAGGTGCAGAAAAACCCACTTGCATATCAATTTCTATGTTTCATTCCAAGGAACATGGGTAGTATTAACAGTGATATTTCCAATGATGAATGGTTGGAGGAACCGGGTGTATCTAGTCTAATGATAGCAGTTTTCCAATATTTGAGAGGCTGCCATGGAGAGGAAGGAGTTGACATATTTTCCAAAGCATTTTAGGGCACGACAAGAAGTAATGTATGGAAGCTTATTAAACAGAGATCCATCCAACCTAAAATTAAGGAGAAATTTATCTCAGTGAAAACAATCAATCAGAGGAATGACTTTCCTCCAGAACTTTGGGTGCTCTGCCACTGGAGGTTTTTAAGAGAGTGGACTGCCTTCTGGACAGTCCAGAATGGGATAAGGTCTCCTACTCAAGCAGGTGGTAGCAGTAAAAGATCTCCAAGGTCTCTTCCAGCATTGTTACTCTCTATCCTATTCTGTATTCTGTCCAATAATGGATTTAGTGAGTTATATCTCACTCCCAGAAGTCAGTAACATGCTTATTTATTTTACAATCAGAAAGTCTCAAAATAAATTCTAAACAACATGATTTGCTATGGACAGATTTCACATTGGTGAAAAAATGCCACCTTTCTTGATACAATTTTTAATTAAGGAATAGGTGTAATTTATCACCCTTGCTGATATTCTGCTTTCTTCCATAGTCATAATTATATAAAGTTGAACAGTTTCTGCAATGAGTTATATTGAATTTCAAAGTTTTCATATTTTTTATTTATATAAATTCATTGCTTATATATCAATATACAGGACATCATCACCTTTTTTATTCCAGAAGTGCCTCTCAGCATCAAGCAATTAGTGTTCTGCCTTGCAATTTTGCCTTATAAAACCAAGAAAGTCTTGCTACGAGAGAAATAAGTTGAGTAGACAAGCTGAGTATTTACTCAGTATTTAGTATAAACTAAATAAATATAACAATTTATTCAGTATTTAGTATAAACTAAATAAGTATAACAATTCAGAGGAGCTATGAGAAAAGTAGAATTTCTTATTCCAAGCAAACCTTTATTTTAATGATCTAATCACTGTCTTGTAAACTAGAAGAGTGAGCCTACCAACTGTAGTTAAACCAGAGCCCATATTGAATTTTCTTTTTTACCAATTAGAACAGGACTCTCAGCATAATAAATATAACAAGAAAAGACTCTGAAGTCCAGTTTGACCTGCTGACCTAAAGTTTTCATAGAGAGGTTTGTCACTGCCTTCTTTAGCAATGTTGCTTCAAATTTCCACCCTGGGATTTCCTGGTAGTCTCCCATTAAAAAAGCAATTACCAGTCCTGGATCAACCATGTACAGCGAATTCCTCAACCTATTTTAACACAGTGCAAATGTGCATGATCTAAATTCCAACCCCTTAAAGCCTCTGCATCTTGCACACACTGCAACATCCTGATTATCTTCAAGGCCAATCTATGTTAAGTGAAAATATGCAAAAGCCGATACCATTAAGGTTGAACATAACCTAATAAGATTAGGTTTACAGCTGTAAAATCAACCTAAGCTGAGGGGGGAAAGGTGCTTGCATCCAGAGGATGCCCAAAGTTCAAACATAGGCTTTTAAAGAGAATATGATATCATCAATTCAGACACACGTATGTAATTTTTCTAGCAAGGATTCTGTGGTACACAAAATACTCCTTTCTGGTCTTTCTCCTCATCCATTCCATAACTACTTTTGAATACTTTGTCTAGCATTTTTACTGCTTCTTTCTGGGTAAGAAGAAAATCTCCATAGAGAATTTCCCTTCAGACAACCTTACCTACACTGCAGGAAACAAAATTATACTTTCCCATCAGTATGAGCAGGGACAGAAGATGTTGGTATATATGAATTTTCTCCTTCTTTAAGAGTTTTGACCAATACCCAGCATGCTCCAACAGAGAGAGAGAATCCAGAAGTACAACTGACTTATTTTTTACCGTTAGTAAAAATTTGTTATGTTCAATAGACATTTATCCTTTAAACAGACTTCCACTGAAGTTTCTTGATCAGACTAATTCCACTTTCTAAAGGAGTTGAGGTTCTCTAAGATGCTAACAATAGTTCTCCCTATTCATATTAAGATGCACAAGGGAGGTTAAGTGTTGGGCAAAACTGCAATTTGTTCTCCAGTATGATCCCATGATGGGATATTTGCACAAATGAAGATCGTATTCCAGATTGTTGAGGTCAGATTTAGCATCCAGAACTAACTCATTGTTCACCATGGCAACAGAACATTTGGGTTAAAATGTCTGCACTGAAAAAGCTTAAAAGATTATCTGTCAGTGTCACCAACATGCTGTAGGCTTGTGTGTGTGTATGGATGTGTTTGTGTACTATTTTTCCAGCTCTTGTGGTCCTCCAAAATGTAGGCATTTGTTGTAAAGGATCCAAAATGCATTTTCTAATTTCTCTTTTTTACTAGGCACACCACTTATCTAAGGACTCGAATAGCCCTTCATTGCTTAGAAACCCTAGCATTCAGTTGTGCATAAACTGGTACTGCATGGTTATTTCCACCATATGGCAATTTTTTTAGATGGGAAATAATTAAAATCCTGGTGGTAAGGCTGCCTATGGCACAGGAAACGACTACAAGGTGTTATGGAGGGAGGAAAATCGTATGTCCTAAAACACATAATTCTCTTAACAGTTGACTCCAGAAATATATCTCTCATCCCTCAGTATGAATTAACTATTAAATGGAATAAAAGATTTTATTTGACCATCTAAAGCAGGGGTATCAAACTCATGGGGTCATATTGTCATCACATGACATATCACAACTTTCCCCCCCTTTATGGGGTGGCATGGCCAGTGCATGACGCATCCAACCTGCAGGCTGCGAGTTTGATACCCCTGATCTAAAGGAGCATATTTTAAGGCTTTTCTGGCTACTTTTTCATTCAACATAGGTGGAAACTACTTCAAGCAAAAAAATCTCCCTTTGAAATTTGTGTAGCTCATACACTAATAGTGTTCCAGAAGGCCTAAAAGTCTGGCTGTTCTCCCAGGCCTTGGGGTAGGATGAATGGAGCCCCTATATGGCATACTTTTTGTGGATGTTTTTTGCTGAATGGCTGGATATACATCTTGTACTGTGTTAATTTTGTTTTGTTTTTGTTAGGGATAACATTGTTCACCCTAACTGTTTTAGGTGAAATACTAACTATAAATCATAGTTAGTGCATGCAGCTTTAACTGTAAAATAGCAACTATGGGTGTGGTTATGAAAACCATATAAAAGTAGCAAGGCTACAGCTTGCTCTCTCTCTCTCTGGCTTTGATGATCACTGATTACTGCTTGGAAGCAAGACTGCATTGCTCGAACGGGAGAGACAACAACGGACTGATTTATGTGAACTGACCATAGGATATTCTACATGGACTTTGCTAACTGAATATCCCTGAATGGACTGACTACATGGTAAATGAATATTGGACTGTTTTTGACTATGCTATAAACTTATACTGGAATAAAATATATTCTTGATAGCACAAGCGTATCTGTTATTTTTACTGTATGTTAATAAACATACAAGCTTAGCTCACTCATTTATCTGTGTGCCTATCTGACTAACGCTGCACATTCTGTTTAGCTTGTCTACCTAACCCTGGTTGGGGAACCCAGGCTTAACAGTTTTGTTATGTTGTCAGCCATCCAGAGTCATTTGGGAATCAGGTAGCTCCTCTGCTGTTTAAATAAAAAAATGTGCCATTAATAGTTATTTTAATATCATGTTTTAATTTGCATATTGCTTACAAATTTGACTATATTTAGCAAGTATCTCATAATATGATATTATGTAATTTGAGGTTGAGGGCAGTAGTTATATTACTAGCAAAAACAGAAATAAAACTTCACATATTTATGACAGAAATTCATGTGTTCTCTTCTACTGGAAATTCATGTATATTGTACTCAATTTCATCAGAATAAAAAAATATTGGTATAATCTCCTTTGAAATCAAACATTTAACTTTCCTGACTAGGCTCAGTTCTGAATTGCCTGCTCCTGAATCTTAAATATTCCAGACTGATAGGTAGTTAGCAGGAACTTTTACATACCTCAGCTTGCTCTGTAGGCAATACCCTGTTCCAATCTTGCTCAGAAAAGTGGCACTAATATTCACAGAACAGAACATCAAGTAGTTCCAGATATCAAAGTGGATATAAACAAGAGTCAGGACTAGTAATCCATTATTGGTACATTTAGTGCTATTAGCACATTTCCAGTCTTAGGACACACTTTATTATATTACTTTAAATCACCTGACCCATATCATCTTGATAAGAATCTGGTTGATCAAGAAGACCAGTTATCATAAATCAAAATCAAAGTTGTGTAGTGATTTTTCTTAGTTATATCCTGAGAAAATCTACCAGCGATTCCTAACTTTGGACGATCAGGCCAGGAGGAAGGATTTCCATGGCACAGCACCTCCCCAAGTTCAGACTTATGATTTTCAGAGGTCAGCTGAAGTGAAATTCTTCTGAATACTTTCTAGCTTAATTATTGGTATTATACTTTCATACAAATGTTTTCTGTATCGTTCTGGAATTAGATTAAAATTTGATTATTTTATTATTTATCATGTTCTACCAACAATACTCTATTGTTTGTTGGTTGACATTTAATTGATGAGTCAAGTCTGTCGATGTTATGTTACCAGAGAGCCTGAAATTTATCCAGAAATAAATTGGCTGAGGCTATTTCCACTTCACACACACCCCAATCCTTTTTCTTTGGCATCTGAGAATTCAAAAGAGAGTACATCTTTGCTGCAGCCCTAGAACTATCATATGTGTTCCAAAAAGCAAGGCTTCCCTACCCCCCCAAAACGAAGATGCAAGATGGACTTCCGGTTTGCAGGGCTTTGGCGGCAGGCAGGAATCCACGATTGTGCGCCGCCAGAGCGCCCTGAGCCAGCTGGCTTTGGGGCTAAGCCACCCTGTAGAGGTCGGTGAAGATGGGGGAGACTCCAGTAGGGTCAAGGAAAGCCGCATCTTTCCTCCCCAGCTGGCTAAACTCCCTTTCCAGAAGGCGGTAGAGCGGCGGTCAGAAATGGCCGCCACAAAGAAGTCCTCATCCAGAAAATAATGTGCAGGAGGAAGAAAGTGCTGAAGTGAAAGTTTTGGCTGACTGGGTAAGAAACAACAATTAAGGCATCCTGGAACTCAAATTTTAAAAAAGGATACATCACTCCCAAAGAAGATTCAGAAGCAGCGAATGAAAGTGAAAAGGGAAAAAAAAATTTTTCACCCTCCTTCCTTACATTGACAGCGAACAGAGATGAATGAGAAATTGGAAAAATCTGCTTTGGCATCAACAGGTATTTAAGCTGGAAAACTTAATGCCAAGGGGATAATAAAGATTTCTGAATATTAAAGGAAAAAAAAAGAGAAGGATTTTTTTTTTTTTGCTGTAAGTAGGAAGGGAGAGGAAGAGAATAAGAACAGGATTTGGAAGGAGGAGATAGCCTGGAATCTAAAGAATCTAAAGGCAAGGTCACACTGGCCGACGGATGCAAAACATATGCAAAAAGGACACAGTGAACGAACAAAATTTCAGGGGTGGCTCCATCCATTGTTATCCGCTCTCAAAAGTGCCCCAAATTTGCATAAACAGAATGGACAACAACGGAAAGGAACGGATGGGGGTAGTACGTAGCGAGGATGGTAAGCGGATGTTCGTAGGAAGCCTAGCGGATGGAAGCGGATGGAAGCAGATGACACATCCGAAGGGCTTCCGGGGGAGAATAGCGAAGCGGACGCATAGTGGAAGGAGCGGATGCGTAGCGGATGACGCGGATGCATCATGGACGCCTATAGGATGCATAGCAGATGCGTAGTGGATGCAAAGCATTCACTGCACATGTGGGGAGGATGAATTGTGTCAGCTCCGCGGATATAAAAGGATGCAGCTCGCAAGCAGTCAGCATTCAGAAGAAAGACCTGCTGCCAGAGACATCTTGAAAGAACACCATGGTTCGACAGTCAGTGAAGAAGAGAAAGCCTGTGCCTACTCCTGCCAGCCCTGGCAAGAAGGACAGAACCACCATCCCACCCCCTGGTGCTGACTCTGAAGCTGCTGGTGCTTCTGCTGCTGCTGCTGGTGCTCCTGGTGTTGCTGCTGCTGGTGCTTCTCCTACTGGTGTTGCTGGTGTTTCTCCTGTTGGTGCGGCTGGTGCTTCTCCTGCTGCTGGTGCTTCTCCTGCTGCTGGTGCTTCTCCTGCTGGTGCTGCTGCTGGTGGTGCTTCTCCTGCTGGTGCTGGTGCTGGTGCTGGTGATGTGATGGACCAGCCCCAAGGCCCTCAAAGCCCTGCTGCTGAAGGCCCTGAAGGCCCTGCCAGAGGGAGTAAGAGGCAAAGCAAAGAGAAGGGAGAGAGGAAACAGTACTCCATTTCCAAAGACCATGAGGAGGAGGTGCTGGAATGGCTGAGGGAGAACGAGTATCTGTGGAGAAAGGGCCACAGGCTCTATCGCGACACCAAGAGGAAGCAGGCAGCATGGAGAGACAAGGCAGAGAGCCTGGGCAACACCTCAGATGTACTCCTGGGATGGTGGAAGCACATGCATACCTGGTATGGCAAGCTGCACCTGAAGAAATCTGGCCAAGCCGCTGTCGAGCTCACTGACCGGGAGATGTACGTCATGGCCAAGTGCAGCTTCCTGGAGGGTGAGATCCACCACCGAGGAGCAGCCCCTCTGTCAACCCTTTCCCTCAGACAGTCCACAGAGAGCCACTCCTCTTCCAGCCAGGAGACAGCTACCGTGTCCAGGCAGGTGTCTTTGGAGGGTCCCACGACAGAGACCCCCCCGACAGCTGCACTCCCCATGCCAGAGGACATGGAGGATCCCCTGTCTCAAATGGAGCAAGAAGAAGCAGCAGCCAGAGACCAACCCACCCCCACCCCAAGCTCCACCTCCACAGAAAGCAGGCAGAGAGGCAGACTTGAGGGCCAGAGCCACACTATCCTGCTGGAGATCAGGGACACCATCAGGACCAGCACAGATTCTCTCTCAGCTGGTCCACAGCGATATGCCATCCTCTAACCACAAGCCCTTCATCACGTACGTGAGCCAGACCCTCATGGACATGCCCGAGGCCCAGTACCAGGTGATGAAGGAGAAAATCACTGCACTGCTGCACCACCCTCCGGGCCCAGCTGAATCTGCTCCAACCCACCCCAGGGCTGCTCCTCCACCCCAGGCGATGTCACAGCCCTTCCACGGCTTTCAACAGTCCCTCACGTACCAAGGCTACGACTACCAGGACTTCCCACACCAGAGGCAGCCTTTCCCAGTCCAGGCCCAGGTACATCGCACACCATAGATGCCTCACCTGACCCAGCTGCAGACCAGACAGCCCCACGACACTCCTCCTTCCTCCACCCCACAGCCAAGCCCCTCAACAGAAAATCTGTCATCAGTCCTGTGTCTGACATCCCAGGTCCTTGATGAAGGGCCTCTCAACCTCACGGGACTGAGTCAGCTCTCTGAGAGCTTCCTGAACACACCATCCCCTGTTGTACCCTCGGGGCCAGGCACCCCAATGGCGCCTCAGACCAGCACTCCAGCAACAGCCACCTCCACAGTCCCTGGCCGCTCGATAGCTGAGACCATGGACATGACTCAGAGTGACTGAGAATAGTGCCAGAGACTGAGTTGTTACCTGTTCACCATATCTTTGCTGAAAGACACTTTACTTGGGTCATTTTGCTTTTTTAATAAAGTCATACAGTTTACTTAAGACAGTTGTTAATAAAGGTTATCTTTGCTTCACACACTTGGTTCATTTTATTTACTTAATAAAGTGTTGGTGAAAACTTTGAAAAAATGGTTAAGCCTTTGCATGCTTGTGGGATAGGTAAGGATAGTTGTGGGATGGGTAAGGATAGCTGTGGGATTGGTAAGGATATCTGTGGGATGGATAGCTGTGGGATGAGTAAGGATAGTTGTGGGATGGGTAAGGATAGTTGTGGGATAGATGCAAGTAAGCATAGTGGGACTGTATGGTCCACCCTCCCAGCTGCCACACATATGGCCCTTTATTATCAATAACAATTTATTCATTGATCAAAACATTTCAAAATAAACAAAACTCTTTATTAATGCCCTATTCATTGTAAGGCCACTCAACATACATGGCACAATCTCATCAGTGTGATGAGACAGGCTCAAGGAAGCATCCATTAAGCATCTACCATCCTGTTTTGCCACTCCACTGCTCCAGCTGGGGAGTGGCACCAGTGTTTCAGGAGGTTGCGCTGCTTCTTCCCTTCACGTGAAGCTCTGTTGGGGCCTTGTACATCCACAGTGTCTATCAGGTTTCGTCCTTGGCTCCATTCACCAGGCTCCATGTCCCCATTGCCTTGTTGATGGTCCACAAGCCTGTTCTGCAACACTGGGTAGTGGGTGCGCATGAGATTGTGAAGGATGCAGCAAGCTTCCACGATGCTCCTCACAGTCCCTGGGTGATACTGCATGGTGGTGAGAAGTACCTGGGGAATCTGTTGGCCAGGATGCCAAAGGCGTTCTCCACCACCCGCCTTGCCCTGGACAGCCTGTAGTTGAAGATCCTCTCTTCATGGGTGAGGTATCTGGAACTGTAGGGCTTCATGAGGTAGGTTCTGAGGGAGAAGGCATCATCCCCCACGATGAAGTAGGGCACATCTTGTGTGTCATTGGGTAGGGGGTCTGGATCTGGAAAACACATGATGAGATTGCATTCCAGCCCATCCTTGAGGTCACTTGCATTGTATACCTGGCTATCTGAAGCAGAACCATTGTCTGAAGCATCGATGTACATGAACTTGTAGTCAGCATCAACCATGGCAAAGAGGATGATACTGAAGAAGCCCTTGTAGTTGAAATAAGTGGACCCTGAGTTGGCTGGTGCTTTGCAGGCCACGTGTTTCCCATCTATGGCTCCAACGGTGTGGGGAAAGTTCCACCTCTGATACCACTCTTCTGCAACTTTCCTCCAGCCTTCTTCAGTGGTGGGGCACTGGAGGAGCTCCTCCACGTATTCTTCAATGATGGCCTGCACCACTTCTCTGACCACTTTACTGATGCTGTTGTGTGGCACTGTCCAGGCATACTGCATGTTTCTGTATGTGGTTCCAGAGGCCAGGTGGCGCAGAGTCAGTGCCACCTTCAGTCCAGGGTCCAGGTTGGCATGGAAGTTGGTGCTAGGCTTGGTCAACCTGGGTCTCAGACGCTCCACAATTTCATCAAACATGGCTGGTGGCATCCTCATGAAGTGCTGGAATGCACGGGCGTCTTCATTCCTCAATTCCACCATCAGCTTGTCATACAGTCCAAACTCCACTCTTCTCCCAATCCATCCTTGGACCCAGACAGCTCTTGGACATCTCCTTCTTCTCCTTCCGTAGAAAAGGTGAAACAGTCTGAAGAGGTCTTGGTTCTGGTGTTGAATGATGGCAGCTACCATAAGGAGTGTGCGATGATCCATGGTGGAGATCAATGGATGATGTGGAAGAGCAAGACCAAGGGTGAAGAGGTCTGTACACCACGGCTGCTGGACTGATAGTGAGATCCAGGTGATTTCCTCCCCCTTTTTATAAGAAATGTCGGTTTTCCGCTAGGTGTCCTTCCACATCCTCTAGGCCTACTCCAGACATCCTAAATATCCGAGATATGTCCCATATACGAACGTTTTGTCCGTTTTAATGCTTTATATACGAGATGCATCCGCTTACATCCTTTCTATTTCCGTGATACTTACGCTGTGTGGACGTTCCATGTACCTTTCGCTTCCTCCACTTTCAGCTGCAGCGGATGTGAGTTGCGGGGATGCCCAGAGGATGCCGAGAGGATACAGCAGACATGTAACGGATGACAACGGACATAGATCATTTGTTGCCTGTATGTGTTATGGATGTAGATCGTACGCGGCGGAAAGTTCATCTGCTCAAAAAGTTTTGTGCAGCTCAAAACTTTTTGAGGGGATGAAATAGCAGTAGATGGATGTTTGACGGATAGAGCGTATGAATCACGTACGCAATGAGTACACAACGGATGCATCATGTTTTCCAATGGATGGCAAGCTTTTCTGTCCATTTTACATCCTCTTTGCATCTGTTGGTGCAGTGGGACATGGGCTTAAAGTTAAATGTTAACAGGACTTCTAAAAGATACATTTTAACTGGAACTTTGTAACTAAATACTAACCCCAGGAAGAGAAAGTGAAAAAAGGAAGAAGTTGTCAAAAGAAACAGCTTGTGTGTATTTGGACTGCTTGCTGACTTTGGGACTTTTGGAACTATATTTGAAGGATTAAAAACATTTGGGTGGTTGTTTTAAAAGAAAAAAAAAACCTCTACAATGGTATCACTTGTGGACGAACTGAAAATAGAATTTAAAAAACTTAAAGAAGAGGAACAAGAAGGGAAGGGCTCTCTTGTTTCCGTTTTTCAATTCTTAGAAATGACGATTTCTACCTACGAGATATTACAAGAAAAAACGATGCAACAAGAAGATTGGGACAAAGAAGAAGCCATTTTAAATGAACAAGTAACTCTACTTGGGGAAGAAAAGGGAAAGAGGAGAAAAAGAATGGAGAATTTGAGACCTAAAAAACAAACAAAAAAGGGAAAACTAAGGTGAAAAGTGGATATAATGTGAGAAAGCAACAGAAAAAGGGAATGCAGAAAAGGGAAATTGAGGTGGAGAGACAAGGGGGTAAAAAGGGCAGAGAGAAGAAGCAAAGGAGGAGGGAAGGGAAGAGAAGCTACAAGGGTGTGAAGCAAGATGTAAAGAAACATTATCTCTATTTATTTAGAGATAATGGGTAAAAAATTAATTGAAAAAGTGATTCTGCAAAGGTACATATGATTGTATTGTTATATTTGTATTTAGAAATAATGTTAGAAAATTGGAAACAACATATAATTTAGTGAAACATTTGTGAATAAAATAAATGGAATGAATTAAATGAGAGAATTAATTTAGAAAGGAATGGGAACATTTTAATGACATAATGTTTTAAAATGCAAGTGAAGTGGGGGGGAAGTAATTATGGAAAGTTTATAAGTGTTCCCATAGAAGCATGATACCTACTTGAAAAGTAATGTGTTAAATGTTTAAAATTTAAATGAATATTAACATTAATGATAGAATTGAATTGGTATAGATTGTTGTTTTAATTATATTATATATTTATATGTTTCTTTTCTTTTTCTTTTTAAAATGTAGCGTGTAGCTTTAATGTACTACGCAGAATCCGAATGGAAGTTATGTTCTATATTAAGTGTTATAATTTTAGGGGAAAGATACAAAGGCGTCATACTCTAATCAGTGACCACAGGAGGAATTTTCTTTAATGAGAAAAGATAATAGACAGTTGAAATAGGACAGACAAAGAATATAAATATAATGATCTGATTTGAGATGAAACAAATAAAAATAAAATTAAGAAAGTTAAAAGAGGGGAGAAGCTGTATAGAAAATGTAGTATGGTAATAACATATGGAATGGTATATAAAAACGAGCATGAATTTGAATTGGTGTCTGTACAAAGAGATGTCACCCGGGATCAGGCTGCTCTCAGAAAAGAGGTTTTATGTTTTTCATGTTCTGTGTTGTGTTTGTTTATGTTTGTTTCTAAAAATCAATAAAATTTTCTTCAAAAAACAACAACAAAGATGCAAGATATAGTTCCATATTAGTTCTCCTTTCCTTCCCATCACTGCTTATTCCAGTACCTACTCCACAGAAGACTGGAGTTAAGCCAAGTTAGTAAGTACTCAGATCAAGTTCTGCATGGCTGTGCAGAGCACAAGCTTATTTGATTTAATACAACAATAAACTCAAGTTGACACTCATGAAAAGAATGCCTCTTTGAAGCAATGACACATGGATTAACATTGTATAGACAGCCAGGAAAAATAATAAAATTCCTTCTCCTGGTTGATGATATAATCACTGTGCAATTAAGGCAATCCAGAAAGTACCCAGAGCCTGAAAATATGCACCTGTTCTACAAAAAGTTGTCAGCTTTTTGACTGAAAGTGAATACTTTTGATTAGCGAACATTGCTGTGTAAAAAACAAATTTAGTATATTATAGCTTTTTATGAACTAATATCAATTAATTAATTCACACTTCATTAATTTTTTTACTTACCAGGAGCTGGTGAATTAAGATCTTACAACTAGCAATAGTATATTAGTATATTTTACAAATGGGTGTTGCCAACTTAGATGTTTATCTGAATCCACAATGAAAGCTTGTTAGCTATTTATTATTCATATTACCAACTTTTCTTCCGTGAAAGTTGATTTCTTATTTAGCAAAGATCAACATGTCAAGCATTTGTCATCTTCTGTTCCTCTAATATAGAAAAGTTTTTTTACATGGATCAAATGAAGCAAAATTCTTAAGGTAAATCCACACTATTAAAAGTGGCATGATGGAATTTGATAATTCTGTGCAATCCAATCCAGTGTAATATTGCTAAGGATTTGTTCTAGAGATTTCTTACAAATCAGTAAATTTGGGGTTTTACTCCATTTCTTATTCTCCCATCTCTTCTGTCTGAAATGTAAGATTCTGCCTCTTTCAAGTCCGAAGATACTTGGCTGGATCCAATGTCTTCTATTAAGGGTAATATGGAAATTGCAGGTGACAAAAGATTTCTCTTCACATGACTAATCTGTTATATTTTACTAAATATAACAGAGATTGGAGAGGAAGTGAGACAAAATAAAAAGAGTAGCTGAGAAATTGCAGGATATTATTAGGTCTTGTTGCCATTATACCTTGGCTATTCTGCATTCATTATCTTCATGACTCTTTCACTCTCAAAAACACAATCAATTTCTTCTAACTAGACTGGGACCATCTGATTATTTTCACAGGAAACTCCAATTAAAATGTCCACAATTTTAAACGGATGTGGCTGCCCATTCGCTTCCTACAAGAATAAGCATTTATCCTGCTCCAATCTGTGTTCCAAGACCTGTAATAAATTGCAGCTAGCTTCTAGCTTTTTTTACTAGATCTGCTGTCTGATTGCTTGTCTAATGAGGTCAAGGTCAGATTTCATTGTGCGCAATTATTTGCAAGGATATATCTGTTTTGGATCTTGTGCTGAAAGGTCACAAAACAGCTGTTTGCCTCGGTCTCAAGAGTTGCCCCTCATGCACATTTAACTTACTTTCCAGGTGGTTCACTAGTACCAAGCTGGTCAGCTTTGACTATCTGTACACAGATACTGTAATTAAAGGTGGAGGAGAAGACATAGTTACTGATGTTGAAGAAAAAAGGAGATGATGCAACCAGAGAAAGACATTGGATAGTTGTGCTCTTGTTGTTAGGTACCATTCTTTTTAAACTATCTGAATGAGGACAGAAAATCCTATTCTTAGCAAGTTTATCTTCATGATGATACCACTGATCAGAGTTGGCGCTAGCCAAATATGACAGAATCAGCATTCCTATTATCTGATGGGGAATAGAAATGGTACCCAACAGCAGTACCAAACATGGTTGTGCTGATCAGCAGACAAATGCAAATTGTTGACCCTTTAATAATTCATTTTTTTCTGTGGTTCATTGGCTTAATCTTAATTAAAAATAATTAGCGGAGAAGCCAGGTTGCTTCGAACTTAAAACTCTGTCAAGAAAGAGAATACAAAACTGAAAATATCTGAGCTCCTGAGAAACATTTGTATCCCCTTTCACATTTTTTACAAATAACTCAAGGCAGTTAACATATCCAATCTACTTGGTGGCTTCCAATTTTCTCCACAGTGACAACCCTGTGAGATGAGTTGGACTGAGAGAGAATTAGCCCAAGATCACCCAGCTGGCTTTCATGGTCCCCCACTTTCTAACCTGGTTCCTTAACTATTAGATCAAACTGACCAAAACTATCTTCCACCCACCCACCTATGTATCCACTCACTCACCCACCCACCCACCCATCCCTCCACACTTCAGTGCAATCCACACTGTGGGGATCTACAATGCTTACTTGTATATGTTTCAGGATTAAATCTTTTATCATGTTCCCCTGTGTATTTTACTCCTAGCCTCCTGTTCCTAAATGCATTACTTCATTTGAGTTTTCTTCTTTTCTCTCAGTCTGCACACTATTAGATTTTACTCTTATTTGTCTGTAGAACAGGTTACTAATAAAGTACAGAAAACCTTTATCTTCCTCTGGATTAATTTCAAACAACTGTCAATCATCTCCATTCTCACATTTTAAAAAATCATTATAACTTGAAAATAAAGCATTGCACTGATTTTCCCCCCAAGCAACCTAGGCTCTGCCTTTGCATTACAGAAGGTAAATAATGTAACTTTCATGCATTATCTTTCTGCCCATAAATCTCAAAATGAAGTTTTACACATTTTCTGCCAAGAATGAATCTCAGAAAAAAAAATAACCCAAATTCTTCTGCAAACCTCACTTTGTCAATGTGTCTTGATTCTGAATGCCCCTAATGTCTATTTGCCAGGCCTGGTGAGTTCCTTTCCTTCACCATCAGCTCAAAAAATCTGCTCTTGTACATAATTTTCAATCTTAAATTGGCTTGCTCAAAAAGCTGATTCATTTCAGAGGACATTTTAGTTTCTGAAATGCTGTGACCGAGAAACTGTTTTTCAAATAGTAATGTGGCATTCTGAATAGCAAAATATATATGCAGCATTAAGAAATTCTAATAGAAGAAAATAAAAATCCAGCATTATATAATTATGCTAACTAACAAAGTAGTTGATGATACTTTTAGGATAGTCAGGCTAAGGTCTATCATAACTGACATTTCTTACTGTATAATGATAATGATGATGATGATGATGATGATGATGATGATGATGATGATAATAATAATAATAATAATAATAATAATAATAATAATAATAATAATGATGCCAGGTAATAATACTGACATTCCAAAGGAATATATTAGCCTGCTTGTTACACTGGACAAAGAAGAAAGACTAGCACATATGACACAAGATTGTACCACGGAAGACCAAGTCTAAAAAATTGTTTGCTTCCAGTTGCTGCAATGCGTGGGTTATTTATGTTATTTACCTTTCTGCCACCTCATCAATAGACTTATTGCCCTTCAGGAAGCCACTCCTAACCTTAATCCTAACTCCAGTATATGATGAAGTCAGTGGTGGGATTCAATTTTTTTTACTACCAGTTTTGTGGGTGTGGCTTGATGGGCCTGGCATGGCATAACTTGGTGTGGGTGGCAGGGGAAGGATACTGTAAAATCTCCATTCCCACCCCACTCCTGAGGGAAGGTTATCGCTGTTCTCCAAACTACTCAAAATTTCCACTACCAGTTTTCCAGAACTGATCAGAACCTGCTGAATACCACCTCTGGATGAAGTGAGTTACAGTTCCTGATTGTTTAGGCCTTTTGATTAAATTTATTAGTCTGAAAAGATCTACTGATCTACTTCTGATCTTTAAATGGGAACTTTTCTTGTCAACATCTCTCATTGAGCTGCAATAGATTTTCTTAAAACTGCCAAATATCATAACTTAGGAAAATTGCTTACATAATGATTATGCCCCTCCCTCTGCCCCTTTCCTCTAAACTTTATATTAAAAATGGACTGAATGGATTTCCCATACTAATGGTTGTGTATATCACCACAAAGAAATGCCAGCCATGATAAATACATTTTAGAATCCCACAAATGCAACAGGTGGCAAGAGGAAATAATCAGGTAAAACCTGTTGGCCATGTCCCCCTTCTATAATTCTATTACACCTTAAAAAAATTAAGAAAAATATTGTGGCACAAATTTCATATGTCAAAGCCCATTTTATCAGATGCATAGCAAATATAAAATGTGCAATTTCATTCTTAAGCTAGCATTAAAAGGGGATGTACATCAGTATGTATGTACACACTTTGTTCTTCTATTTTATATTCCCTTGTCTTCATCTTCAACTTCCATGAAATTTATTATTTGTGCCAATTATTCACTATCAGCAAATTACAACTTTTCTCACCTGTTCAAATGAGAAATTGAAGAACTGAGCAGATGTTTTATGGTCTCCCTTATGAGCTGATTGCCAAATAAAATGAGGAAGGCATTTTCTTTACAAGGCAAATGATAAAGACTTGCATGATTCCCAGCAATGAGTCTACAGAAGTGTACATATACCCTAGATACCCACAAACAAGAGTCAGTAATTAGTAACAGAATAACAGAATATGTGTTTATATCTGCAAAGAGCAAAGGAAGTGCTTTTTTCTAAGACAATACAACTTTATTTTGATTTCTTTAAAGTCCTAGAAAAACAGACACAGTAAGAGTTACCAGGGACACAAAATCACAGAATTTGAGAGGACTTTTACTTTTCACTTTTAGTGTGGAAGTCCACAGATGGTTGTTCAGGTTTTATTGAGATAGGTGCAATGAAGCACAGCTCACCATACCATTCGGCAATCACTTCTATTGTTCAACTTACCTTATGCTGGGATCCTCCCCCTTGTCTGCCTCCCCCCCCCCCCCCCCGCCACATTTATCTGGAATCTAACTTCTTTATTTTCAGGGCTTTATTATAATTGAAGCATCTGAAAGGAAAAGTATTAAAATGATATAAATAATATTACACTATTTTGCCAATTCTGCAATCCCCCTCCCCCCACTCACTTTAACTCGGGTTATAAGTAGTGAAAAATAGAAATGAAATAAATAAATGGCATATTGTGTGCTAGCTTTGGTTGGATACGGTACAATGAAGTACCACTTTGTCAAGTCATAATCTGATAGTTCAATAGCAATATTGTATGTTTTTCAGAGACAGTCTTGTCAAGCTGAAAAGAAGTTGGTTGTGTCAGCATTTTGTATGGATCACATGCCTTCAGCAATAATCAGTATATCACCATCAAGCTATAGCAGTTTCTATCAGAAGATTTAAGCAGAGGATTAGTTTTTTTTATTCAGCTGAATAAATTCAGTTCAAACAAATTATTTGTTTTATATTACACATCTTACAGTTACTCATGTTACAGGATTGATTATTTGTATTTTTATAGCCTCTGACATTTAACACATTTTCCTAAGAGGAACAGCTAAACATATCTTTTTACAATTTAAGCAAAACCAAACAAAGCAAAACAGAAGAAACCCCATAACTAAAAAGTAGTCAACTATCACCATGTATCACTGCCAATCATCCCCAGTGTTCCTGTTGTTACTGATATTGTTACTATGGAAATACAAGGATATTCTTGATTTAAAGAATCTGATCTGGCCTCTGGGTTATTCTCATGCTGGTAAAGTGGAAGGAATGAAAGTGTGGGATGCAGACAGCTTTGAATCAACTGGATTGAAAGTTTCTTTGGAGAAGCCCAAGATCAGTCTTCCCAGCAGGCTATTCTGGAGATAGCATACCTAAATGTCTCATTGAAAGGAATATGGACGAGTATGGAAAAATTAAATGGCTCTATAAACATGAACAACTGGCTGGTTTATATTGATAGCTGTCATTTCACTTACAGCAGCATTTCTCAACCATGGCAACTTTAAGATGTCCAGACTAGCTGCCAGACTTGGCAACCACTGATATATACATTTGGGATAGGGCCGAACGCAACCATTTTTCCCTTTTTTAATTTTTAATGAAAATTTCCATGATCTTGACATCTGTCATGCTCCATCCCACGCACAGCTAAGAGAATCTCTAGAGTCATGAAAATTAACAATTAAAAGAAAAGAACTACTGTTCTTTTGTGAAACAGGTTTTAGCATTTTCAACAATGGCTTTCAACCCATTATTTTATTGTTATGTGGAAACAAGCAGTTAAGGTACAGACAGCAAGATTTAGAACATCAGACTTCTATTCCTTGTTTAAGAAGAAACTGCAATTAACAATTAAGACAAGCAGGTTATCTAAGCTCAGTTTGTGGCACTGAAATAAGAAAAAAATACAAGAAGTAAATGAATGCTCTGCTTGTTTTGTAATGTAAATTTCTAAGATAGCTTCTAATTATATGCCCTGAATGAATTATCCAACTTTCTTTATAAAGGTCAAGTTATTTTACACACAGTTCCAACAGCTGATTTCAGAAGGGTTTATTTGATGCTTGGGTAATTCTTTTGTCTATATTCTGCATAAATACATACATACATAGTTCGTAGAATTTTAAAAATTAAAAAGGTAGAATTTTAAGTAAGTTTTATACTCTAGTGGATTTTTGCTGAAGGAGCATAATACAGAGGAGGAACTGCCAGCAATTTATTTAATGATTCAAGACCCTAAAAAATGGAAAAGCAAGGATTTTTAAAGAAGTGGAATGCTACAATGTGAGAAATTCTAAGGATCAACCGATGGAGGATGTAACCTTGGGGTTTCTCTGTTTTGCAGTTCTCTTGGTAGGGCCATCCTTGGGCTGACTGAGCTGGTGAGGAGGGCTTATATTCCTTGGTTTAGATAGGATTGCAGAGGTGTAAAGGTGACCTGGTAGCAGGGATCCAATATTTGAGGGGCTGCCACAAAGAAGAGTGGGTCAACCTATTCTCAAAAGCACCTGCATCTCCAAAGCAGGACAAGAAACAATGAATGGAAACTAACCAAGGAAAGAACCAGTTTAAAAATAAGGAGAATTTTTTTGACAGAACAATTAACCAGTGGAACAGCTTGACTTCGGAAGTTGTGGGTGCTTAAACACTGGAGGTTTTAAAGAAGAGATTGGCCAGCCATTTTTCTGAAATGGTTTAGGGCCATGATGGCGAACCTATGGCACATCTTACCACAAGGTAAGTTCTATGTTATCTGGATAACCAAAGTTCAGATTGCAAGCCACTTTGTCTTCACGCATGTATTAAACAGTCACTCTCTAAGCACACGCCACCCATATTTTATAACATTTCTCCTGTTTTATCATCTATGGTCATAATATATTTCAATCTTCTCACAACATTTCCAACTTTGTTTAACAATGATTTCTTCAGTACAATTATAGCCTTTTTTCCCATTCTATTCTTCAACATACCACTATCATTCCAATACAAATCTTCAACAGTATTTTTTCAGCATTCCCTCACTTCATTTTCATCCCAAATCATTGCTTTCATTTTAATTCCATTCATTCTTCTACATGTTTTATTTTAAGCCTTCTTCATTCACATCCAAAACAATTATGATTTCTAATTAAATTGTTCTGCATTATCTTTCCCCTTTTAATCTTAACTATTCCTTGTTCTCTTTGTTTACAATTTGCAACTATTTTTCTTCTGTATACATATTCTACAGTATCTTTTTCTTCTTGTTATTTTGCAGCAATCATATTATTTTTTCTTATATATATAACCTTTCATGATATCTAGAAATCACCCTTTTTTATACTGTATGTGAGTAAAACTCTACACATTTGTGTGGCATTTAATGAATAATTCTTTTCATTTCTTTCCAAGCAACTTCACTCTCCATCCATTCTGTTTAGATTATTCTGTTTTCTAATACTTATTCACAGCTGACTCAGATTTTCTCTTCCTGTTACTTTTACTTTTTTTTCCTTCTGTTTCCATTTTCCCTCAAGATCCACTATTAACAATAGGAAAGAATAGGTCAAATCAATCATGTTTTATTTTATTCTTCTTCCATTTGTATATATGAATCAACATTTATTTCAACCATGTATTCAAGTAAACAACACACCTATTTCTAAGCAATACCCATTCCACAGTCACTATTACTTGTCTCCAAATGGCCTAATCATTTTTTCAGATCTTGTCTGCATTTATCTAATCATATAAAATAAAATATTTTCTTCTAGATCACATTTATTCAAAAAATTACAGAACACTTGACATTATTATTATGCAACTATCATTAACATATCGAATCCAATTTACATGTGCAGTTACAGCAACCTAAATGATACAACTTTTTTGGCATTCACATCTATTATATTTTTCCTTTGTCTTAGTTTCTCAGACATATAACAGCATGCCTATTTTTCTTTCATTCATATCAGTTGTGAATTATGCTCTTTACATTTCACTCCTCCTACAATCTTCCATATGCTATTGTCATTACCAGATGGGCCAACAGATATTGATCTCAATCTTTCATCACAACTTTGATAAATCTTTTGGGATGATAAATAGCAGCAGATCAGAAACAATGATTACTTTGCTCATTATATGCTAGCTAGTACTGTACTTAGGACTGTTCCCTCTTCTAACCTGGATTATTCATATACATACATGCACATGCAGAATTATGAAGCACATTTTGACACAAATCAGTCCCTATATTTCCATTTCAAAAATGCTATTAGGGAGATTACATGCCTCTTTCTCCATATATGTGTTTTTACCTCCACCAGAGAAACAGGAATTCCTCACCAAATATTCATTATGACCATTTCAGCCTGAGTGCCTTGTTTGCCAGAAGATATAATTCACAAAACAGAAATGGAAACAGCATAATCACTTATAATGCAGTGAGCATCTTGATGTTCTTAGCTGCCTTGAGATTTCAAGAGTGCTCAATATCTAGTATTGGAAGTGGTTCAGCCTTCACTTGGCATTTATGACTAGAATGCCACTTGGCTGTTTTTTTTTTTAATACTTAAATTTTTACTTTTAATAGAGAAAGAAACAAACAAAAATTATTGGTAACGATTCTTATGTTAAAAATACATTGTACTGTATTTCCTGCAACTTAATGATCCTCTCCGGCTCTGCTCTATGTGGAAGAAAACAGGAAATGTGTACAAGTAGAAGATAGCAAGATTTTCTATCTAAAAAAGATCTAGCTTTTTCTCCTGTTTAAAGGTCAGGAGACAAAGCCTACTGCTATAACCTCTCACACATATCTATTGAAATTATATTATACCATATATTGTATCTTACTATATCATACCATACATTGCATCTTAAATGAGGCTGTGAGAATCTCCAGTTTGTACAGATGAATTGTAATGTTCAAAATTTAAAAGAAAGAATAATGGCTGGATTCCTAAAAGAAAAGAAGGTGTTCAATAAATTACTGCAAGCAAAGGAGTTATTTATATGTATTTCTGCCCCCTGGAAAAAATTCTTCAGTCATTGAGCTGGGCAAGGAAGACATTTAATGAGGATATCCCAGATTTTCAATCTTTATAGTATTGTCTGCAATTTGGCATTTTGCTCACTGCTTCCAAGAAAGATGGGAGTAGTCTCACCTTCATAAGGGAGAAAGGATTAAGAGCCTATTCTGACTTAAACACAAGGAATCATTAAACCTGATCTTCCATGAAAGGCCAAAAGTTGAAAGCTCATTGTGATTTTCGTGTAAACCAAACTGTAAGAACTGTAGTAAAAGATTTCTGTTATCCAATATACTTATCATGGGTTTATTAATCAGATTTACAACCAGGGATGAAATAATACTGTACATTTTTTTCCATAGGCTGGTGCAGCAACCAAAAGGACAGCCAGCTAAATGCCATTGTGGTGAAACTGTCTGTCTTATTTCAAGCTGCAGTAGAATCAAATGATGTAAAGCAAGCAAATCAAATAAATTAAGTCTATGGGAAAGAGAAGGAGATAATAGTTGCAAAGATTTTTTTTTAAACAAGCAAATATCTGGGAGTACATATTTATACATATGCAATTTAAATAGACCTCATTCTAGTAGAGACTATGTCCAGATGACCTGTTCAATGCTAATTGTTGAAGAATTTTTTTTAAGTGCCCTGCTTGTCTGGCTTCTTATATGTCTTTATTTCTTAGCTTGACTTGGACGTACAGCTCCTCAATTGGACCATTTAAAAAGAGGATTTTCTTGTGCAATAGGAAGGCACAGAGTTTTGGAAACTGGATGGGTAACAGAACCAACAAGCAGAAAAGTATTTTTATATGTATTTATTTGTATAAGCTAATAAAATTGCAGAAAGGTAAACAATGTTGAATTTACCATTTAGGGCAAAATTGATTTTTTAAAAAACCTGATAACAGTGCACGAGTCTTTTCAAAATGTAAGAGAGAAAGGACCAATATTTGAGCATAATGAATATTCTTGAAAAGCAATATAAGAAGAAGCATAATCTCCAGACAAATAACTTAGTTCCTTATGCAACACAGCTTACTTTTTGCTCCCCTAAAACAAGAGGACATCACTACCACCAGGGAGCATCCCAAAAGTAAACCCTCCAATTATTTCACAATTGAAAAATGGATGTTCTGATGCAGTGGTCACCAACCAGTGGGCCAGGGACCATTCGTGGTCTGTGAGAAAATTTTGGTGGTCCACAGAAAAATGTCACCCCCAAAGCAATTAAGCCAGGCTACGCAAAAACACAAGGCTACGCCGCCCACATGACCCACGGGAACACAAGGGTTGCGTTGCTTGCATTGCAAACAACATGAGGTAGTGAGAGGATGGTGGAACGGGTAGAGGGGGTGGACTTGCCCCACTTACCCCATGCACCTTGCCTGGCCACCGGGCTGCTTCCTTCTGCTTTTTTCTTCTTCTGCTTTTGGCTACACACAAGGAAAACAGTAAAAGTCTTTCCTTCTCTCCCCCAAACATCACCAGAAATGAGTCTTTGGGATCCTGCAAGGCATCCTGCTCCAAGAGGCTCTGCCGGTGTGACAAGTCTCACAAAGACTCATTTCTGGTGATGTTTGGGGGAGAAAAAGAAAGACTTCTTTTTTTTCTGCTGCTTTCCTTGCATTAAGCCAAAAGTCTCTCTCCCTCTCCCTCTCTCTCTCTCTCCTTGAGAATGGAGCTGGAGACGGTATCCTGAAATCCCAAATAAAGAATGATTGATTGGTAAGAAAACAGGGTGCGGAATTTTTCTGCAGACTTTTTTTTGGATTTTCCTAGGGTCTCTGGTCCGCGGGATTTAAAATTATGAGTTCGGTGGTCCCTGAGGTCCAAAAGGTTGGCAACCCCCTGTTCTGAGGTACTCACCTTTTCCTCACTCCAAGATTATTGCATGAATATTACTTCTCCTGGAGAGTTCTCCTGTGAACACACTGCATTTTGAAACCTTCCTTAAACTCTGTTGGATTTGATAACTATTGTTATAATAGTGGCATTATTTATGTTAAAGTTTATAAAATGCTTTTTATTGATGAGAAACTCCAACCAAGCATATTCTAAAACATTTGTCATAAGATAAGAATGCAGTATCTCCTCTTGTACTGCCTATTAGAAGGAAATATATATACAAACTGTCTAGAGTCCATCTAGACTGAAGTGGGGATAAGTTGCATAAAGGGAAGCGGAAGGAAAGCTAGCATATTTGAAATGATTCGAATTTCTCTCAAAGGCAGTTAATAGAACAAAATATGGTTCACAACAGACCATAAAGCATCCATCTCAATGAAACTAAAAGCAAGTTTGATCCTATGCTTCTGATAGTGATAACTTTCAGTTTCATGAAGGAAGAAAGGTAAAATATAAATATACAAAGAAAATAAGTAAAATATAGAGCATTAATCGAAAGACAGATGGTACTGAAAGACCAAAGGTCTTCAACACTAGAGCAAACAGAACTTTACAAATGTTAATTGCCATAATAAAATAGTGGCTAAGGAAATTAATGTGCTGATTATGTAGAGATTAGATGTGACTGATGTTCTATTTCAAATCCCTGGCATGGCTTATATCCATTTAAAGTGTAGGTTCAAATTATTACACAGAACTTGTAAGTGCAATTCTGCTCTCTCCAATATACATAAGCAATGCCTGAGTAATGTCCTCTATTTTTGTACAATTTGACTTGCAGTGGGATATTAAGGAAGTACTATTCCTTAAAGTTGTAATCATCAAGTAGCAAATATACATACATACATACATACATACATACATACATACATACATACATACAAACATACGATAGCCAGTTTGGTGTAGTAGTTAAGGTGCTGGCTTAGAAACTAGGAGATGATGAGTTCTAAACCTCTCTTAAACTTGGAAAGCCAGTTGGATGACTTTGGGCCAATTACTCTCTCACACTCCAGCCTACTTCATGGGGCTGTTGTTGTGGGCAAAAATCAGAGACAGGAATATTATGTATTTTTGCTGCCTTGAAGTGACCAAAATATATTTTTTAAAGTGGGATAAAAATATAGCAGCATATGAAATAATAACAGCATATGAAATATTTCCACCACTGAGCAGCACAAAAATGGTAGTTTAACAAATACATTAAATTAAACAAATATCATAAATTAAAGTTCTTTCTAACTAATTCCATTTACAATAGTTGTCCCATTAGTTTAGCCCATAAATTCCATGGAGACACAACTACACTGTGCTGGATGGACAACGGTATATGCCAGCATTCAGGAAGATCATTTTTAAGTATCCCTGGATAAACTTTGATTCCTGATTGATTGCATTAACCTCCTGAAGAGAAAGTAAACAATCTGCTCTTTTGTCAGTTGGAAAATAATTGCCATGGCTACTTTCAGAAATCAGACTTCTAGCATTGATTATATTGAGAGTAAACAACAAGGTAGCTAGGTAAATAAAAACTATATAAACCCAAAGAAAAAAACTGAAGACTCAAGCATCTCTCACATTACTGCTGACTGATTGAAACTGCATGCTTGGTGAACACTTCGGTGCAATATCCATTTTTAAGGCTGATTTAAAAAGTTATCATTGCAGAATAAATCACTTCCTCAAATGAACACCTCTGGTGTTTCCATTTGCCCTCAATTCATGAATACTCCTGAAATCTGATTAATGTTGGTATGACCAACACTGCTTTGTGTGAAAGAATAGACACCGTATACTATTACAATCCATATTCCAAAAACTGATGTTAAATGTGTTTCTGTGTTCAGATGACTTGCCATGGCACTTTGCAGCTAAACACTTTCCCTGTAGTACTGTATTATTCCATTACTCTCTTCGGGCCATTAGCCATGTACATTTCGAATCTAAACATGCGATGCCACATTCTTATTCACATTTTGGTCCTAATTTTTCATATGCAGTAAAATATGGTCAAATTCATCTGAAGCTCAATCAACAGAACAAAATTTGAGATCAGATCTTGAGTGAGAGGGAGGAAAACATATAAATTAAATCTTCAATCAAGTCTTACATACCTGTGTTAAGGTATTGAAAAAACTTGTTGATAGTTCAGCTGAGCCTTAATATATTATTTTTGAGAACTCAGAAGAATGGAATAAGTACAGAATTGGAGAAGGTCCTAAACCTCAAAAATTGGAAATTAAAGGATCCATGAAATTGAAGTTAGTTTGATATAAATATTTGGGAAGACTGTAGAAATTATTATTATATATTAACAAGGATCTGTCAAGAACTCTTGCCAAAGTAATCTTCTTGAATTTTTGAACAGCTTACTTGTTTTGATATTTATTGTTGTGGGAATGCTGTAGACATAGCAGATTTCAGATTTCAACCTGAAAGGCTATGACAGGCTAGACCAATGGCATTCTGATCAACAAGCTTCATAAATATGGGCTGGCTATCATGAGTATTAGACATATATGTAGATGACCAGGATGAGCCTGAGGGAGGGCTCAAGTGTGTTATTAGTTTGGAGTCCCTTTGCATCCACAAGAGATGTAAGCCCAGCCCTGCTGGAATTCTGTTGACTTTATTTATTGCCAATTTACCTTGACCATTAGTATTCAGATTCCTGATTAGAAGTAGCATAATAAATTGTACTTGCGCACAATACTATCCATAACTGAAGTGTATTCATAACTCCTCATTGGAGTGAAACATCAAGTGGAGGGCCACAAGGTCAGTCAAGGGTCCAGTATTCTTTAACATTTTCAGTAATAACTGGGATCAAGAGGTGAAGCAAATATTTATCAAATTTGCAGATCATACAGAATGTTCTGTATTCTGTACAGTGGTAGAGTTGTCTTCTGTACAGATACAGATTGATAAACTCAACAAACATCCATAACAAAGTATTTGCATTGGTTCATCAGGTATCCTCATAACTCACATTTGTGATGAAGTTCTTCTTTAATGAACAATCTTTTGTATATCTGTCTTATAGGTAAAAAGATGGTTATCTGATATCCTTTTCTCCTCATCTCGTAGCAGTAGAAGTAGAACAGTTACCATGAGTCTGTGAGTTCAGCCAAGAGTGAGGAAACCTCCCCCCAACCCATTGAGGGTCAATTTAGTGACCAATAAGGATCACAGATGTGGTCATGTGACATGGACTATATTTCCCAGGACACCTTAACTACATTTACCATGATGCATTCCCTTAAGGGGACAGCTCACAATTGCGAATTAACTTTCCAATTCCCATACACTGGCTGGACAGCACACAGAACTAAATAGGATACCTGGAAGAGAGAATTAAAATTCAAAATATTGATAAAGATGGGAAGGGGATAAAAATAACAAAATGGAATTTAATGTGAATAAAACACAAAGTTGTTCAACTATTAAATATTACTACCTTTATTGTCATTTTTCTCCTGCACACATTAAAAATGAAATTCTGTTGCCTGCTCTCAAAAGTGTACACATACATAACACACATATAGAAATGCTATATACATACATATACCTACACCCTAATATATAAATACATATAAATATTAATCACTGTCCATGAGGGGGAGGAAATGTGTGGGCATATGATATACAGGTAAATGAGGAATACCTAACTTGATATTAAAATCTAAGAAAAGGGAACTGAAGGAAGAGATGAGGGCAGTTTCCAAGCATCTTAATGGATGTCACACAGAAGAAAGTCAGTGCTCGTCCTTTATCATCCCAGAGTACAGGACACAGTATAAATGGATTTAAGTTACAGGAATGTAATTCTAGGAAAAAATAAGAACAATTTGACAGTGGAACCAATTATTGGAGGTGACCTTCCCTTCTCTGAATGTGTTGTGTCAGCAATGCTTTAATTGCATTCAGCATCAGGGTTGTCTTCAATGGCTTAAGAATAGGTCAAATAATAACTTCAAATAATCTGTTAATTCAGGTTTCTTTAAGAGCTGGATTAAGATGCATTTAATTCATACATTGTGATTATGTCATAACAAATACACTAATATATATTCCAAAATATATATTGAACTCCTAGGTTATGTTTCCTTGTTGTATTCTATGTGAAATCTTATTGTATAATTCTTATTCTATTGTATAGAATACAATAACACAATACAGATAATGAATATGCATATAGACAGGGATGACAATAACCATGGCAGAAACTTGAATATTCTGGATAGAGTATGGTTACTGAATGAGGTAAACTCTCTCCTTATTTATTCAACCTTTATCTTGAATCTATATTGAGAGAATCTGGGTTGGAAAAGATGAGCTTGGTTTTAAATAGAATAGAATACTTTATTGGCCAAGTGAGATTGGACACACAAGGAATTTGTCTTGGTGTAAATACTCTCAGTATACATAAAGAAAAGATACATTTGTTAAGATCAAGAATCATAACGTACAACCCTTAATGATAGTCATAGGGTACTATGACAATCAACAATCAAATCATACAAGGAAAAAGTCAAGTGGAAGGGGATGGGTGATAAGGAGTGGTGAGAAGATTAACAGCAATAGTAGTATATACTTAGTAAATAGTTGAACAGTGTTGAAGGAATTATTTGTTTAGCAGAGTGATGGCTTTCGGGAAAAAATTGTTCTTGCGTCTAGTTTTTCTGGTGTGCAGTGCTCTATAGCATCATTTTGAGGGAAGGAGTTGAAACAGTTTATGTCCGGGATGTGAGGGGTCTGTAAATATTTTCACAGCCCTCTTTTTGACTCATGCAGTAAACAGGTCCTCAACTGAAGGCAGGTGGGTAGTAATTGTTTTTTCTGCAGTCCTAATTATCCTCTGAAGTCTGTGTCTGTCCTGTTGGGTTGCAGAACCAAACCAGACACTAATAGAGGTGCAGATGACAGACTCAATAATTCCTCTGTAGGACTGTATCAGCAGCTCCTTGGGCAGTTTGAGCTTCCTGAGCTGGCGCAGAAAGAAGATTCTTTGTTGTGCTTTTTTGAAACTGGAGGAATAACATCAATAATCCTACCATGCTGACAACACTAGTCTGATAACTGAAAAATGTAAAATATCTGTAAGCTGTAATAGTAGAAGGGTCATAGTGAAAAAGATGACTAAGATTAAATATACAGAGGCACAACATAATGACAGCAGTAGCAATTACTGCTAAAACTGATGATGAAGACACTGAAGTGGCAGATAGCTTCTGCCTTTTAGGATTCACTAAAACAATTAGTAGTCAAGAAAGATGCTAGTCAAGAAAGTAGTCAAGAAAGACTAGCATCTTTCTTGGTAAAATAGTAATAAAGGCCTTGACAAAATATTTGGATGTCTGATGTGTCTGTGATGTATCAGGATGAAGCAGGCAGTGGATGTGAAAGTTGGATTTTGAAAAGCAGAATAGAAAAGGTATTGATGGTTTTGAGAAGAGTCCTGAGAATATCATAGCTACCCAAAAAAACAAACGGATAACAGAAACCAATCAACCCAGAACTCTCATTTGAGGTCCAAATGAACAGGCTCAAATTATCACATTATGCAAAGGCCTAGCTCTCTTGGGATATCTCTAATGCTAGGAAAGAGAAAAATAAAATAACCAGCAGCAAGATGTTGGAAACATCTCAGCAATTATGGGTGCATTAGAAGACCTGAAAGACCAGGATGAGGATGGTTCATCCCAGAAAAGTGTGTGCGTGTGTGTGTGTGTGTGTGTGTGCGTGTGTGTGTGTGTGTTTAATAGGTGATATCAACTTGATGACATATAATCAATTGAAATGAAAATGGACTGAACATTTAATATAGATGGTTATTCACACTTACACATAAAGATGCCTTGGTGATTAGTAAATATTAACAAAATACCCCAAAATAAAAAGAAAACATTAGGATATCCCCTTGAGATCTTCTTAGGCAGTCGCATTAACCAGAGATTTCTGTATATTCTGCAAACACAGCAAGAAATATAGGAAGGAGGGGAATAGAGGAAGAGAATAGTGAAAGGCAGTGTCATGCACGGCCTTGTTCATTCTCTGCAGAAGGGAAATTGACAAGAGTTCTGTCTGCTTTGTCCTTATCTTTGCCAAAGTAGGAGCATATGCCAGAGGGCTTGGAGTTTGTAAGTTCTTTTTTCTTTTGTTGTGTAGTTTGAAGGTTTGGAATTTTGGCTACACCTCCAGAGTGGAATGAAAGCTGGTGTGGAAGTACCTTTATGATGAAATTTTAGTACATACACTTCCAAAATCTTTGTTTAGATTGTAATGCCCTCTTTCCAGGTTTCAGCTGTTACTGCAGCGATGACAAGCATACTTAGAAGCATTGGAAAAACCACCTTTGGTACCAAAATTCCAATCTATCTCCACTGTTGTCAGTGGAGTTTTTAATACAGAAGAAATATAACTTGGCGAAGTACATTCACCCATAAGAGATACTTCTCTGCTCATATAAGCACAGACTTTTCGGTGATACCCATACAAACACATACAACATCTTTGAAAATACATATAGGGAAGCAGAAGCTGCACATTCATTTTTCATGTGGAGATAAATTGAAACACTTTTTTTCCCGTCTGCTCCATCTCCAGCAGAAGTTGGGTACAGTTGTGATTGCACAAAGTCTTTTGTGGCTTCCTTTGGTCAAAGCTGGCTTGAATGAAAATAATGAGCACATACATTTTAATTTGTTCTTCTTGAATTCCAGAGAGAAAGTAGTGTGCTCTGGAAGTGTCAGTAATATCTGTGGTCATTAAAAATGCTACTTTGGTTGTTCCTGTATATTCTAGTTTTTAGTGTGTCAGTGATGTCCATATTGTTGAAAAGCAATTATTTATTGGCATATTTTCACTGATAATTCAACAGAAGTTAAAATTGGATGCGATTTTATACATTTTAAAGTGGGTTGAAAACTATCCTTATAAAGTAACACCGTCTCTCAGAGCGACAGAGAAATATTCTTAGAGAACTTTAATAATTAATGTGCGAGACTAATCTGCAAATTCATGTGACAAAAATGAATTTTTAAAACCATTGCCTTGTCTGAAAATTAAAAGGGTGATGAATGAGTTTGTAAACTGACATATGCCAGTTTGTAAAGGTTTTCTGTCCCTCAACTGTATCTTTCTGTATCTTTGTTCAGTTGTACTAGTCATCATTCCGGCAACCTTTTAGGAATGGCACATTTTGAAACCTCTCAAAAGACATGTTTGCTTTAGTGGGTTTTCTACTCCCAGCCTCCTTGTTCTTCCCTTGCAGCTCTTCTACCACACCAGTGGAATAAAGCCTCTAGGGGATTCTGGCAGCTGTGGGATTCGACCAGTTCGCACCTATTCGCTACAATCGGTTGTTCACATTCTAAGCAGTTCGGATAACCGGTTGTTAGAAGAAATTACTGGCCTAATCCTGTAAGGAAGGCAGGAAGGAAACATGCTGGTGTTCCTTACAGAAACTGCCTCTCCATTAAGCCTTATTAATTCTTCCTATTTTCCAACAATTTAATGCTGGCTGAGCATTATGTTATTTTAATCCAACATATCACGAAGGCACTTGGTTTGTGAAATCCAGCCTAGGATATTTAAACTGAATTGGGATGTTAGGGAGTTCAATACGCCTGTGTTTGTTTTTAATTGAATTATTATCTTTTCTTCCATTGCATTATTCTCATTGGCTATGAGGGTGTTTTAGCATTCTTTCTGTATGGATTGTTTATTGCCCAGAGTTGTCTACAGGTAGTTCTTGACTTATGACCACAATTGAGACCAAAGTTTCTGTTGCTAAGTGAGATATTTGTTAAGTGAGTTTTGCCCCATTTTATGACTTTTCTTGAAACAGTTTTTAAGTGAATCACTGCAGTTATTAAGTTAGTAACATGATTGTAAAGTGAAACACGCTTCCCATAGACTTTACTTGTCTGGAGATCACAAAAGATGACCACATATCACTGGAACACTGCAATTGTCATAAATATGAGTCAGTTGCCAAAAGTCCAAATTTTGATCTTGTGACCACAGGGATGCTGCAATGGTGAGAAAAATGGTTATAAGTCTTTTTTTTTTCAGTGCCATTGTAACATCAAACAGTCACTAAATGCACTGTTGTAAGTCAAGGACTACTTGTATATTTTCTAAATAAACAAATGTAGTACTGAAAGAGAACTATATATTTTTGTTCTTATTTGTATAAGAATGGATCGTGATTTTGAGTAACTTAAGATTTTATCTGCTCCCATTATTTTATTAAACTTTATTTGTGATTTGTATACTGAAATGAATATCACTTTTCTGGTTTATGCTTTATATTTTTAAGTTATAATTTCATGTATTGTCAAAAACATTTTTAGTATTTTGAGTTTCTTGGAAGAAAGTCAGAAAAAGTACATTTTTAAACATCTCCCCATGGTCTTTAAGAAAAAGAAGCCTAATTAACCTTATTTGTTCTGACTCTGCCTTGAGTTGATTTCTTCACAAGAAATTTAAATTATGAGGCATAAAATAAACCCAACTTCTCAGTAATTTGTATAATCCTTGACTGAGATTGTGGTGATCATAGGGCAAAACCTTGACCGGCCTGTGATGAAAACTGAAATGTTTGTTTTAATCCTAGGCTTTTTAGCCAAAGGGAAGTGCAAAGGCACAGCAAACAGAAAGCTGCAGGACTGGAAAGTCGTGTTTAAATAACTGAGGACAAGAGCTTCCTTTTTGTGGAACAAAATTAACCTATTTATTCTATACAACCTCAAGTCCCAAAGTTTGATCAGTCTTGTGAATGACAGAGAGAAAGGGTGGTCTGTCTTCTTTAAAAATAATTTTGGATTTTAAAAAATGAAAAGGAAATGCTTTTATCAAAAGTATTTTTTATCTTTAGGAAAGGAAAATTATTTCCATCAGAAAATACCATTTTCCCCAGTTTGAAATGAAATTTATTTTGGGGACCTATGGGCATTACTGCAGCTTTCAGTGCTGGATGAGGGATTCTTACAACTGTTCACAGCCATTCTTGCCTCAGTTCTTGGTTTATAAAGCTGGTGACCAGAGAAGCCACTGGACCCATCAAATAATGATGTACGAGGAGAGCCAGTATTTTAAAATAGATGCCTTTGTTCAATGTTTAACTGTTGGAAGATCTCTTGGGAGCTTTTTCAGCCTTATGAAAACATGTGAGAAAAACCAATTTGAAGAACTTGCGGCCAGTATTGATTTTGTGTTAAACTCTTAATCCACCCTACTCCCCTATTATGAATGATTAATTTATATAATTAGTGGTGTTGTGATAATGTGTTAAGATCTTAGTTGCTATCTTCATGTAGACTAGATAATTGCATGCTCAGTTATTCCCAAAGGCTTCATACATGGGGAGACTGTCTCCTAATGAGTATAATGTAAGCAGTATTATTACTGAATTGTAGCATGCTATTTCATACCTACTGGGTACATGAGAATTATCGGCCTCAAAAAGGTGGTGATTCATGGTTCTCAGACTCCATGTGGCTCCTAAATACATCTCTGCATCCTCAAAATATCCCCAGGTCATGCCACCAACATTTCATATTGATATCATTTTGCCTCCAAGAGATGAAAAAGCACCCATTTAAATGAGAAATTTCATTCACTCTGCCATAGCTGAAAAGTTTTGCTCTTGCACATAGCATCAGAAAAGCCCTGCATGGCTTATTGGAGGCTGAAAATGTTTTAAAATATGGGTCTTTACCAGAAAATGTATATGACTGAAAGTTATCTAAAATGGTCTACAGATATAAAGGTCTCTGCAGTGTAGTCTTCTTCAATTTCCTCAAAAAATGTTGGGACTGCAACCTTTACAATGTGCAGAAAATATCAGTAGAAAAGAATATATGTAGCTCAGGGTTGAGCTGTGGAGTCTCTCTGAGCACGGCTGTTTGCTTGCAGACATTTCATTACCTGGCAAGGTTATGTCTTCAGTGCTAGAAGGGAGTGGGGACTGCTATCTGTTTATAGACAGTAGTTTGCCCTGTCAGTACTGGTGGAGGTATTGTTTTCTCTTTGGTGATTTCTTGATTAGCATATTGTTTTCTATTTATTATCTGCAAGCAAACAACGATGATTAGAGAACACCATGGACTCCACAGTTCAATCCTAAACTACATATATTCTCCTCTACTGGTATTTCTACAAATCCCAGCCAGCATGATCCTGATATCTCTGTGCTGTATTTCTAGGGCAAGTAGAAAATGTCAGCTTGGGAAGGCTACTCTTGATGCATTGCAAGTTATTTTCATTGGGTTTGTATATTTGTGACAGACTTCAAAACAACAAAAATGCTACACATGGGCCTAAAGACAATTTTGGAAATTAAAGGCTAGATTGCTGGTGGGCCAATCAGTGCAACTTTACTGCTTTTCATGACCATGTAAATCGTCTGAAGAGACAACAGTATCAGTCCTTTAATAGCACTATTAATACTTAATAACATGATATGATGACAAAGCTCCCTCTCTCCAGCCTCTGAGAATTCTGAGAACTTGTTAAATTTATCCAGAGAATTAAAACTGTGCTTTCCCTTCCTTTGTATTTATTTGTTTCTGCATGTTCACTTTCTACATATCCATTCAGATATCTCTTTGGAGAGAAAAGCAATAGTTCAGTGTCCCACAGAGGCAGTGGTGGGATTCAGCCAGTTCGCACCACTTCGGGAGAACCAGTTGTTAACTTTCTGAGCAGTTTGGTGAAGAAATTTGTTTGAAGCAGTTTGTTTGAAGCAGTTTGTTTGAAGAAATCATTAGGGCAGAGAACAGGTTGTTAAATTATTTGAATCCCACCACTGCATAGAAGCTACAAACTTTTCTTTAGTCAGCTGCAGATCTTTAGTCAGCGGTCCTCCACCAGGTAATAATATTTTGGAAACTGGAAAGATGATGGAAGGTAATACTTATGTGCCATCATCCAACATGATAAAAGTATACTGTTCATAATTTCAAGCTTTGTTTTGAAGTTTCCAGTGTAAAGAAGCATTTTTTTATGTCTATACCAGTTTTTCTCCATCTTCAAATCTTCCAGGTATGATGGATTTAAAATCCTATCATTTAGCATGTAGATTGAAGATGCCACCCCTTCAAGGTAGGCCAGGCCAGGAAACAGACACTGTATGGATTATGGCAACTTGACTTTATTGGTACAAGGAAGTTCCTCAACCTTGGCAACTTTAAATTGTATGGACTTCAATTCCCAGAACTCCCCACTCATCAAACTGGCTGGGGAATTCAAAGAGCTGAAATCCACACACTTTAAAGTTGCCGAGGTTAAGGAACATTGTTATATAGGGTATAAAATATAATAATATATAATTATAATATTATAATAATATATTATAATATATAATATAATATATGTAGGGTTATCTGAGGGAATGTCTCTTGCTGGTCACATCTACCTGACCCATTAGAGCGGGGAGGTAGGGAATGTTGCGGATCCCATCCCTGAGGGAGATACACCCGGTGGGACCCAGAAGAAAGGACTTCTCCATGATGACTCCCTCTCTCTGGAATATCATCCCCCCAGAGATGAGAAGGGTCCCCACTCTAGCACTCTTTCAAAAGGCAATGAAGACCTGGTTTTGCCACTGGACCTGGGGAACTCAGAGTGGGATGGAGCCCATCAAATGGCTAGTGTGATCTGCTGTCGCTAGGTGGGAGGTGAGAGTTGGGGGGTGATTTTTTTTATTTTTTCCAGATTTTGTTCTATTGTACTTTATTAATTTATTTGATTCTTTTTGTTAGTTTTTATTGTTTTCTATTTTTATTTTTTGTTTTAAACATGGTTTTACATTGTGTAAGCCACCTTGAATTGCCATGGGCGAATAGATGGCAATATAAAAAAAATAAAATAGATAAACAAACAAATAAATAAATAATAAGAATGTTGAAAGCCAGGCAGAATTTCCCTCTGTCCCCCTCCTATACAATACAGAATCAAGACATGGGTATTTCTCATGCTTCCTCATTTCCCAGGACTGAGTTGTCTTTTACTTTCTCATTTATAATCTCTTAATAGTTCTGCTATAGTTCTTTGCCAACATTATTTCTGCATTCCTCTAATAAGTGAGGACAATTATAGCTGTTCTTGCACAATGAAACAAAGGAATATTAATAAGGTTTGGAAAATTCAAAGGTGGAAAAATTGACAAATTTATGAACAAAATAATTATGTTCCAATAAAGGTGTTTATAAATCTACATGCATTCTATTATATTTATCAAGGTAAACTTTGGAAACATAAATACTGTAAAGCTTCTGACAGTAATTTTCATTGTCAAACATTTTTTTTTTTTTCAAAAAAAATATCCTGTGTAAAATGTATGTTTATTCAAATTTATTTAATTATTTTAACATCATTTTTTTCCTTTTCAAACCAGGCCTTTTCCGTTAATGCTTGGAACTGAGGCAATGTTGCATTAGAATCTTCTATGTATTGGGATAATAATTAAAATAAAGGAATCTGATACGAAGGGTCTTGGTTTGTGTGTGTTGGGTGGCACATAAAACCTACGGGCGGATTGTAAATAGAGCAGATATCGAGCATTTAGCACAACCTTACTGATAAAAAAATTTCTGACTGCATTTCATTGAGCAACATCTTGATTCTTCTGTTGATCTCAGATTTAACTTGATCATAAAATTCATCAACCTTCCCATTTCTGCTGCATCAGTGGCTTGAGCTTAAACTTCATTGCATTGTCCTTGTTATATCCTTCCTGAGTATGAAAGCAACACCATTCCTTATTTGGTTTTTTGTGCCCTATACAGTGAGAAGTATGATCTTCTGACTGATCGTGTTCAATTCCAGTCGATTTCAAATGGCTGATACCTAGGATATCAATGTGCATTGATTCAACTCATCTCTTACCATGCTGAATTTCCCTGTGGTTCATGCTTTTGTTCCATATTCCCACTGCACTTGTTTTTCAGAATAATTTTCTTAAGAGTTACAAATAGAAAAATAAATAAATAAAAATTATAAAATAAAAAAATAAAGGACTACAAAAAGAAAAATACAAAAAAAGCAAAAAGTATAGAACAGAGAAAAAAGGAACAAAAAGAATAGCAATAGCACTTTACAATGCTTTACAGCCCTACCTAAGTGGTTTACAGAGTCAGCATATTGCCCCCAACAATCTGGTCCTCATTTATGTTGCAACAGTCAGAATTCTGAGGACTGGCCATAAGTACTATTCAATCTGTGCCATTGTAAGTTTGAATGGTCATTAAAGGACTGGTCATTAATGGTCATTTAGCGAGAACCACTTGTAATGAAAGACTTGATTTATATCATGGTTGCTTCCCAACACACTTCTTTAAATACAAGCTGTGGAAAGAGGAATCTAAACCATTTTCTTCATTATCAGTTTTCGTGACTATAGCCACAGAAACCAGTTCTAGCACATGTATAATTATGGTAGTAAACACAAGGCTAACCCCAAAATTCATGCTACTTTCACCCCAAAATTTCATGATACCCTGAATGGAAAACACAAGGAGTTCAGGACAGTATGAAAATAATTTTCCTCCTGTAGCAAGTGGAACTTCTGCAGTGTAAAAAGTAAGTTTTGAAATCCTTTCTATGAATGAAATGAATGAACCGAGCAGTTCATGGGATATTGAGCATAGCAAGATATTTTTTCCTCAATCCAGTGGAATCTTTGAAAGAAAATATTTAATTGCTTCTCTTATCTATGGAGATTCTCAGTCATCCAGGTCATGGTTATCCCAAAAGTATTTTTTCAAAAGGCAACTGGACTTTGTTTCTTCCTGAAGATGTTTCAGTTTTCATCCAAGAAGCTTCTTCAGTTCCAAGAACTGGGTAACAGGTCCAAACCAAATCATGGTCATGAGAGGTTAAAAAAAACCCCACCTTCCTCTTCCCTTCTCACATCCTTAGAGCTTATCCAGTGCCATTTATCTTATATCCTCCTAAGGTTGAATATGTATTTATTTTATTTATTGATCATATTTCTACTCTGTCCGTCTCATCTTAGCGATTCTGGATGGCATTTCTGCAGGTTAGTTTTCAGTGATGAGGATTTTGTTGTAATTGTTGTTATGGAGCTATTTTATATTGTTTTAATCTTACTACTGATTGTATGTCTGTAAACTGCTCAGATTTGGTTATGATTAGACTATCAAAACAAATAAGCAATTCAAGTCTGAATTGTCTCTCCCTGTTTGTCACCATGATAACTTTCTGAAAACAGAACAGAATGGGACCAACTTTGATACCATGGGAGATCTGACAAGAGAAACATCATTCTGAAAATGGGTCAGCTATGGCCAGAGGCTGCACAAAAAGAAGCTCCCAATGCATCCCTATCAAGGAATTTCCATAGTAGCTCTGCAATGTTACTGATGGCTCCATTCTTATGTCTGCCTTCTGTCTGGCCATGAGATTCAGAGAAAAGCTTTTAGGAATATAATAAAAAGAATTCCAGAAGCAGAGACATGCATGCTTCCCCAATCTCACCTATTTTGATAAGGAGAGTATTATTCCTTTGTATATAAATGCTAGCCCTCATTAATAGAATCAGTATCTTATATTTTCAGAAATTATTCTGAATTATTACCTTATTATGTTAAAAAATGCTCTTAGAACAGTCTTCCCTGACATGGTCTTCTTCAGATAATCCAGAATTACAATTGGGTCATTCTAACTGAAAATTCTAGAGTTGTAATTCCAATAGATCTGTTAGAATGTGCTTTTTAACCATTAACTTTTTTATTCCAGCCTTTCATCAAAATTTTAAGCTACATTAAAAAAACCCAACCCTAACCCTTAAACCATTTAGCACAATGTAATCACACAATGCCTCAGAGAATGGTTATTATAATTGTATATAATTGTGTTGTCCCAGCTAGTCTATGGGAATTGGATAGTTACTTAGGAATTATGAGCTGTCCCTTTAAGGGAATGCATCATGGTAAATGTAGTTAAAGGTATCCTGGGAAATGTAGTTCATGTTACGTGGCCACATCTGTAATCCCGATTGGTCATTAATTTGACCCTCGATGGATTGGGGGAGTTTCCCTCACTTTTGCCTGACTCTAATTCATGGCACGCCTGAACCCTGATGAAATAATCGGACACTTGATTCCATGGCTAGGGCCACAGTCTGCTGACTTACCAAGTGCACTTTATGCTTCCCACTTAGACGACCCAGCTGCTGCCCTAGGGTCATTATGGAAAAGACTTGACAAACTGAATGGCACTTACAAGGATGTAGAAGCAACACCCTTGGATAACCTCAACAGTTTTCCTCAAATTCCTATCGACAAGCCTCGCTGGACCTCGCTAACATACTTGTTCAGCTGAGAATGGCACAACAGGATCCCAACTTACTGGGACTCGTCTGTCTCGATCACGTCGACACACAGAAAAAAATTGTTTGAAAACTTCCACAGGTACTACTTGAAAAGTGGCTCCAGTTGTCTGACACCTTCATGACCAAGGGTCGCCACCGCTTTATACCCTTCACACTTCTTGAAGAATTCATGTCCCACCAGGTGACAGTGTGCAACACATACCGGGCCCATGCACTCAGAGCTGTTAGTCCTCCTAATGACAGAAGATACAACAGCAACCTCATATTGCCCTCAGGTCCTATGCACACTACCAGGGAAAGACCCTTCATGGTTGTCCATAATGTCAAAATCGACTCCTCATCCACACACAATTGGGGAGAGGATTCAACCCAGTTTAGATCAGATACAACCCAATTTAGATCTCCGAATACAAGGAGAGTACAGTTTTGTCCTATGCACCACACTCATCACTTGCAGAACAGCTGCACTGGGTTTGCAACGAAATCACTGACCCAAAGAAGAGTTACTAAGGCAGCACCCAAAGAAAAGAGTTACTAAGGGAGCACCAATACTGCTACAAGTGTTGCGAATCCAAATACCTGTCCAAGTACTGCACAGCCAAGGTGCAATGCAACTTATGCAATAGTGACCAGCACCTGACCGCGCTGCATCCAGACTCTGAGCCACCACTGCATATATCTTGTAGCCCTCCTTTGGACAAGGAGCCTCAGCACAACACAGAAGCAAGGAAGGCTCCTCAGCAGATTGCCAAACTGCAACCAAAACCAAGGATGAGTGTCAACTGCATAGCACTGTGCGCCAACTCAACATGCCCTCATTCCTGTCTTCCCATCTTTTTAGCCAAAGTGTACCCTGAAGGACGCACTGAAGATGCCGTGAAAATGTATCTGTGGATAGACACTCAAAGCACTTGCACCCTGGCCAGACCTGCATTCTTCGATCTCTTTGAGGTGCAACAGGAAGAACTTCCCTTCACTGTATCAACATGCCATGGACCAAAAAGCACGGCGGGAAGAGAGCTACTAGACTTTGCATAGAGTCATTAGATGGAAGTTCCTGGGTCCCACTGCCGCCTGTGTTTGAATTCAATGGGGTGCCGAACAACTGATCGCAATACCTGAGGTTATAAGTAGCATGCCTCACCTACAGCACCTGGCTCATCACTTTCCTGCTCTAGATCTGGAGGATGAGATTCTACTCTTGCTGGGAAATAATGCCCCATGTGCCTTTCTCTTCTCCAAGTCAGTCAGTGGCCCTGTAGACACTCCAGTGGCCATCAAATCCCCACTAGGATGGGGGATAGTAGGAATTGCCAGTGTCGATCGGAAACAGGCTCTAACCCAGGCAAATGCCTTAGCACCATCCATTCCAACAGCCTTCCGACACCCTATAGCACCATCAAAAACAAGAATGACGTTCCAGCCTAAAAGGCCACCAGCGATCAGTACACTTTCACTAGGACACCCTAAACAGTCGCCAACAAACCACCAGATGTCCACTAAGAGTCTCTACACAGGCATATGCCTTCGCAACACCCTTTCCAACAACTTCCCGATGCCCTTTGACACCATGTAAGCAAGAGTACCATTCCAATCCTAAAAGGCTGCCAGAAGCGACCACCAGACTTTTACCTTTGCCACCAAGAGTACCTGTACACCCTAAAAGGCCACCAGAGGTGACCAACAGACTTACACCAAAAGGTGAACTTGAAGACTGAACCTCAAGCTTTGTATGCTTTGCTTTGTTTGATGCTTTATTAATGTTTACTGTTTTTCTTAGTTACATAGCTAACTGTTTATCTTAGTTATATAGTTATCTGCTATTCACAGTATTGCTGTTTACTGATCATCTATTTTACAGTTAATTTTTTTTCTCTTCTCTTAATAGTGGAATTTACAATTCCAGGTGGGGAGTGTGCTATCCCAGGCAGTCTATGGGAATTGGATAGTTATTTAGGAATTATGAGCTGTCCCCTTAAGGGAATGCATCATGGTAAATGTAGTTAAAGGTATCCTGGGAAATGTAGTTCATGTCACATGGCCACATCTGTAATCCTGATTAGTCACTAATTTGACCTTCGATGGGTTGGGGGAGTTTTCTTCACTTTTGCCTGAACTCCCTAACTCATGGGAACTGTTTTCTATCGCTACGAGATGTGTTAGGAGATAACCATCTTTTACTGCAAGGCAGATATACAAAGGATTGGTCATCAAAGAAGAACTTCATCACAAACGTGAGTTATGAGGATACCTGATGAACCAATAAATGTAATTTGTTATGGACGTCTTGTTGGGTTTATCTATCTGCATCTGCACAGCTTAAAAATCCACTACTGTGCAGAAGACAGAAAAATAATGACGAAAATTCTTAGTGTCTGACAACAGCAGTTGTCAAGATCAAGATGAAATTGAAAGCAGTGAAATATCTACTGTGTACAATATGACAAATGCTAAAAGTTAAGATGCTCCACCAACCACATCAAAACCAAGAGAAAAATATGTCATCTTTTTTTTTTTTAAAGCACAAGTTAGGGTTATAGAATAACTCTTGAAGAGGAAAGAGTGCTATCAGCAACAATCTACTCTTGGCTATGTTGCTAGCTATAGCAGACAGTGGTGAGTACTTTATTTAAATTATACTCTTGAAAGAATTTTCTTTCTCTATCTATTGCATCTTTGGACCACTACAGAATTTCCACTGGATTTGCCATCCTTATGGAATTAGTTCACCGTGAAGGCTGAACTAACTCTTTAGGCTCTGCACTGGTTCCCTGTATCTGAAACAATAACACTAGACTTTTTTCTATGGAGTTTTGGCTATTGTGGGCAGAGCCTTTTTCTATTGGTTTCGCGCTTTTTAACCTCCTAATTCCTGCCTGGCTAAGAGAAAATAATTATGCTGTGGAAATAGTACAGGCAATCTTTTTAACAAATCCAATCTCTAATCAATTTCATAATCTTTGTGAAAACAAAAAGCTGTCTTGAATTTTCACTGAACCCCGTCTTGCTGCATTTCAGTTCAGGCAAGCTACAGAATTAAACTCCCATACTCAACACCTACACAAAGATGGTCTTTACCACAAACTACAGTCATGGTTAGAGCTACTGTGAAGAGCACCTTCCTGGAAAAATATCGTGTTATCTTTCCTGCATTATAGACAGTAGAAAGAGAACAAAGAGCCTCTGCAGTGTTGCTTTCCTTCACCTGGTCACCACTGCTCATTTGTTTTTGAAAATGATATAGAGTGCAGAATGTGTGGAACATTTGGATAGGACTGGGACTAGACCTTTATTTTCTTGTGTGTGTGTGAAGTGGGGACAAAGATCTTTTTCTATTTCCAGCTCGGCAGCTCAGGTGTGAGATAACTGTTCCAGTTCCTTTCTCTTTTGGGGGGGGGGGAATTTCCCTCCTGCTCATTTGGAGGAAGGACAGATGGTCTCCTAGTGTTCCTGGCCTGTTTTCAGTGTTCTAAAGCTGGCAGAAGCTTCATGCTGATTTTTGAGGAAAGGGAGAGGGAAGAGTTTGAGTGAAAATACATTGTGTTGAGGTGTCCTTTGAGTGACCATGGTGCAGCACTGGAAATACTACTGAGTTTGAATTTCCAGGTTGTGAAATGCAGGTTTTAGGAAAGTTTGCAATACACAACTCAAACCAGGGCACCCTAAGATAATTTGCTCTTTGATATGAAGGACAAGATGGCACTTTCAGTCAATTCGCTTTTTGAAATGGACTGGACTAACTTACTTAAGCACTTGCGTCACAGAAGGTACAAGGAAGGCATGGCACAACAACCTCTATCCTCCAATGTAATCTTCATCACCATTGAAATAGTGGAAACTCTGCCCCCACATGTAGACTTCCTGCAGATCAGTGGTGGGATTCAAAAATTTTTACTACCGGTTCTGTGGCGTGGTGGGTGTGGCAGGGGAAGGTTACTGCAAAATCCCCATTCCCTCCCCACTCCTGGGGGAAGGTTACTGCAAAATCCTATTCCCTCCCCATTCCACTAACCTGCTTTCCAGCTCTGTTCTCCTGTGCAACAAAAGAAGACCCAGCCAATCAGCTGGACTCGGGATGCAGATAATAGATGGGGGCAGGGGCAGTCAGAGCTGGTATTTGCCGGTTCTCCAACCTACTCAAAGTTCCGCTACGGGTTCTCTAGAATTGGTCAGAAACTGCTGAATACCACCTCTGCTGCATATCCATGAGAAACAAATGAGATATGCACAAGCAGATCATAAGTAGTGGCTCTTATTCAAACAGAGGTTGAATCTGTCTTAGACCAAAATAGAGCCACTTGTTAAGATACAAAACCCTTCTCAAATTCTGAAATATAGGCATTTCTGGCATTTATCTTCCCAAACTTTCTCTTCCTTTTATTGGTACAAGTAAGCCTCAAAACTTATGATCACAATTGACCACAATTGAGCCCAAAATTTCTGTTGTTTGATGAGACAGTGGATAAGTGAATTTTGCCCCATATTATGACCTTTCTTGCTGTAGTCATTAAGTGAATCACTGCAATTATGAAGTTAGTAATACGGTTGTGAATCTGGCTTCCCCACTGACTTAGTTTGTAAGATGGTCGCAAAAGGGATCACATGTCCCGGGACTCTGTAACTGTCATGAATATGAATCAGTTGCTGAACATCTGAATTTTGATCATGTGACCATGAGGATGCTGCAATAGTCCTTAAGTGTAAAAAATTATCATAACTCACTTTTTGGGTGCTGTTGTAACTTTAAATAGTCACTAAATGAACTTCTGCAAATTGAGAATGACCTGTGCATAGAAGGAGAAAGGAATGCTTGGCAAACCAAGGGCAGGCGAGAGTGGCGTTCCCCTTAAACATTTTGCTCTTCTGAAGTTATTTATTTTAATTCTCATTCTTACATAAACAGGGAATGTGTGAATAATAAATTCAGCCATCCTTCTCATATCTTGATAGAATACAGCCTGATTCAATGGTGTAGATATATTACTGTGGCTACTGACAGATAGACTGCAAAAGTTAACTTTTTCAAAGTGGTTCATTTTACACAGGTATCCCCATTTTTTGTTTTCTTTTTGTTTAAGAATATTCTAAATTGTGTTTTAGTTGATGCATTTCATGGCTTTCACCCTACAGAACCGTATGCTCATTCCTCCTCCTCTTTTATTTAAAACATGAGATCAAAAGTCTTCCCTTTGATCTTTTGTTCATGATTTCTTTACAGTGCTTTTAAATTAATGTCAGACTTATTAAAGCAAAGTGGGTGCTTCAAGATGTGCAGAAATGGGAATTAAGTATAAAAAACAATCTATTTCCTTTGCTTCATACTCATTTTATAATTCCACACAATTTTTTCTCCCCAGGCCATTGGAAAAGTAACTATCACAATTTGGCCTCACCAAGCATGGCCACTTCCAGTCATGTTCTATAAATAATTGGCATTTGTAAAGTGAGGCAGGTGGCAGAGAGATAAGTAAACTGCATCACCCCTTTAATTATTCTTTCATTATTGCAAAAAATAAAGCATCTATGATAATTATAAGTATCAATTTTTATTATTCACAGAAACCCAGATTAACAGTTTAACCATATTGGGTTAATAGCACTTATCATTCTGGATTGCACTCTTTGATTTTGGTAGATGGACGAACAAGCTTTAGCATCATGAGATCTGTGATCCAGCATTTGTGATACAGGAAAACCAGTTCTTTGTGGCATGGATATCTGTGGAATCATTATTCCCCAATGAGATTGGACCACCCCACTTGTGCTGGCAGAAGGGGCCTTCTGCAATCCCATCAGCCCAGGAATTGCAGCTGGTGAGATCCAGGAGAAGGGCCTTTTCTACGTCAGCTTCTGCCATTTGGGATATCTTGCCTTGGGAGGTAAGATCTGCCTGCTTTCGTTTAGCCTTCAGGAAAAGCCTTAAAACCTCTCTATGCCAGTTGCCTTTGGAAGGAGAAGATGTTGGCTGGCTGTTGCACTAACAGAGAAGGCACCCCAAGTTTTCCCTCCAAATCCCTGTTTCTGGTTTGTTTTAATTTTTGTAATCTTAAAAATGTTTTTATATTTTTTATTGTTTGTGGGTTTTATCTTGAGCAGGGGTGTCAAAGTCAAGGCTTGGGGGCCGGATATGGGCTGCGGGGTGCTTAGATCTGGCCTGCAGGGTTGCCCTGGAAACAGTGAAGGATCAGCCCACGAGCAGCCCTCCTGAGCTCCATTTTCAGAGGGTTGCAAAAGGATGTTGCAGCCAAAAAGAGAGCTTGGGAAACTATTTTCGCTGGCAAAGTGCTCGGACCATCAAAGGCGCCCCTGACATGAGTGATGTCAAGCTGGCCACGCCCACCCGAGCCCCCCAAGGTCAAACACAACCCTAATGCAGCTCTCAATGAAATTTTGACACCCTTGATCTTGAGGTAAGCTGCTTCAAATCATCTGAACCACAAGATGGGCAGCAAACAAAATTGATAAATAAATAATTGAAGATTCCATCATCTTAAAAGTACATTTAGAAATAGATTTGACTTTACATTTCTAGGTCTATGGTTTTGGGTTAAAGGCAACAACAGGAATGACATACTCCTATCTTCAGCTTCTAGTGTGAAATTGAAGTGGGAATATTTAAAACTGAAACATTTCAGACACTCAAGCAAGCATAGGCATAAGATCTATTTGTCATCCCCTCTAGCTCCAGAGTCACAAAGAACTTTGAGTGCTAAGATGCTCCAAGCATTTCAACATCACTGAGTCTAAACTTGGAAGCTGGAGAATAAGATATACACAATTGCAAAGATGATCCACCTCCATATCTCTTCTATAAGTTATGAAATTTGCAGAAAGATTGGGATTTATCACATTTGGCCGATGGCAACAATCTGCTTTCCAATAGAAAGCAGCTACTGTATTATAATTTTTTAAATCAGGTTCAATCTTACAGCTGCAAAATTAAATTTCAGATGTCAAACAATCCTCAAAATTTTATCTTCCTTTGTGATGACTGGTGAAGGCACTCACTATTGAGCCAGATTAAACTTCTTATGCGAGAAATATTTATATTGATTGTATTTAATATACATTATTATGAAACCATGTTATAAGAAATAGATCTGAAAATTAAACACCGACCCAAATTAGTTCTTAATGAGTGGTCCTTCAGCAAAATCTTTTAATACAGAGGAGGTTTTTTTGTTTACTGTTCAAACTAATTGACCAGCTATGCTACCTTCTAGGATATTTCATTCAATCCCATTCCTCTAAAATTTAGTCTTTTATAAGTAGTAACCATGCTCAGCTTTTCTTCTGGTTTCCAAGTGCCTTGGAACAGAGTCTGCAAGATTTGCAGAAGTAACAAGAATTAGAGAAAGACTATGAATTTTTTTGAAAAACACTGCAACTGATTAGTGTACGATAGCTCTGCAAAACCTAATTGTTTGCAGGACTAAAATCAACATGCTGTGCAACATCAAAAGTAGACATTCTGTTATTCATTTTCTTTTGCAAAAGAAAGGGTAGAGCATTGTAAGGAAATCTGAGGAAGCAGATTCATTGGTATATGGATTATCTATCACTTGGTTCTCTCTCTGTTTAACACCTTTTTCTCTCTTCATATATCTTCTATACATATTAAATAAAATGTGGATTTAAGAAAGTGTTAGAGGGTATCCAGCCTGAGAAGACAAGAATGGAAGATTCCTTTTTTTGCTATCGATTTTTTTAGTACCTTTGTGAATTAATGAGAGACACAACTGAGATGTTCAATTTCTCATTGAAAGTATTGTATGTTAGGGATAGAGTTAAAGATATGAAGACAGAAATGGATTTAGTGGAAACTTTATTCAATTTTTTTTCTCCAATAAAAGAGAAGGCCAAAATGAAAACAATCTTCCCAAGGGGAAGAAAGAAATCATTCTTAATTTTTTCTTTGTTTGTTTCCTTGTCTTTAAATATGTTGATAGAGACTCAGGAGTCACCCAACCTATAATATATATAGCTGGATCTCCCTGATAATTATTGATTTATTAAATTTATATCCTACCTTCTGTCCCGGAGCTGAAACTTGTTTATAGTGTTTTCTTCTCCAGTGCTTTGCCAATAGTTCTTGTGAAGTAGGTGAGAGAAAACAGCTGACTCATCACTAAATGATTTTCTGTCACTGAGCGAGGACTTGAACCCAGGTGTCCCAAGTGACAAGCTAGTACTTTAACTACCACAACATCTAGCTACCAGAGTTACAACTTGGAATATCTTACTGACTGAAACATTTTTAAATTAATGACTGACTGGATCCACCTATACTGGTGAGTGGACTTTTATACTATTTGGAAAGACAATTTGGCCTGGAAAATGATCTGAACAATAAAGTCTTCCTGTTGCTGATATATGTTTATGTAGTCCCTTATTTGCACTCTTAGCTCGCCATAGCCCAGCTTCTTACAGCATAGCCTTGACAAAGCTAAAAGCAATGACAAGGCCACAGTAGTATTTTCAACAGGATCTTTCATTGTCAAGATAAATAAGCCAACCATCATAGACAGGTTGTAAATTTACATCATTTTTGGCTGCAAAAGGGGCTATAGTAGAAGGTAAATATTCTTGTTGAGCAGGAGCTACATTAAACCTTGGCTATGAAGTTCAATGTGGGGGAATTATCATTTTAAAAAAATTAACAGCTATGAATTATTTACAGTAGGATTATCATTGCAGTTTTGTTTGTTTCCCACTTTAAAATAGTAGGAAATGGGTCTTTCAGTTTTCAGCAGACATCCTGAAAGGGATCTAAGGATCAGAGGCTTTTGAATTTCAGTTGCTAGATGCCTAGATAAGAAGCATTCTCTTATAGATAATGCACATTTTTGTCATTCTGAAGTTTTCTTTCTTCAAAGACAGTAATGGGAGACAAAGCCCTTGACCTCTCACTGGTAAAACAAAATAAAAGTACCGGTAAGTAAGAACTGAAGATTGATCTGATTACTAAGAGTCAACTTCTATTTTAAAGCTCTGATTGGAACCTTTGGCAAATTTTTATATTTCTGGACCTTGCTTTTAAACTGCACATAGTTATCTTGTTTTGTTATTTACAGCATATGAACTACTTCGGTAAGTACTATAACGGGACTCTGAATTAGCTGTGGGACTTCTAACAGCAACCCTTAAACCATTTGCATTAAATAAAATGCAGAAAATGAAGGCAACCAGATTCCAATATGAAAGAAAAAAAGCACAAATAGCTGTTGTGTATAAAATACTCATATGGATTTGTAAAGCATAATGCTATAAATATAGAACAAGTGGCTTTAACTGGATGTAACACAGGCAGCATAGTAGCCCCCAGAGTGAATGTTCAATGCAGTTTGCGTAGAAGACATGCCAGTACAAAGCTGCCTATGAATATATTATGCATTTCACCCCCTTTTCTGAATTTTTCAGGATAGCAACTTTCTCTTGGGGTTCTGAAACTAGTATTGGCTAAGAAACACAAACAATTTACAAGTATTCAAGAATAACTGCAGGGATAACTCACAAGTTCATTGAAGCAGAGAGTACATATAAGGCAAACAGGTCTTTAACAAAAAGATAGGTTAAACGTTTAAATGTATGCTAAAGAGAGCATCAAGTAATAGTAATCTGTCGCAGATATAAACAGATATAGCATAACAGATGTGAACTGAACTATCATTCCCAGCATCCCAACAGTGAGTATGGTTGATGATATGAGATCATATTTGTAGTTCAGCAACATCTCAAGCATCAAAAGTTGCCTTGAGAGTGGAATTAATTATCCTAGGCCTAGAATAACAAACCTCTAACTTATTTATTTTCACTTCTGTAAATAAGCTTAGGAAATGAATGAAAGATTAAAATGAGTTGGAAAATAATCCATATTCCCTGGCAAAATCTTTCCTTTTGCCCAATGACTATGTAAGCAAGACTATGATTGCATGTAGAATACAAAATCCCAAACAGAAACACAATAGCCTGAGAATTAGTCAAGAAAGTCAGAAGGATGATATGCCCAAACAACTGGAATTCTCCTTTAATGCAGAGAGGGGCTATTATGTCAGAATATCAAACCCGAATAACAATTTTACAGTAACAACCTTTCATATTTAAATACATGAATAAGCCTTTATTTATCAGCATATGTCCAAGGTCTAATGCTAATAATTCTGCTTTTCTCTTTAGGTTGGACAGACTCAGGATCTTTCAAGTATCCTGCTCACAAATACAAAGTACAACTGTTGCTGCTGCGACTTATCAATACATTATAAATTATGTAAAATGTTAAGTAATTTTCCATTAATTGGTCTCAAAGAGAGATGAAAAGCATTCAGAACATCGGACTCAATATACTTTAGTCTAGAGTGAAAAGTGAGACAGTAGAAGCGTAAAACCATCATGAAATACTTGAGCAAATGGAAAAGAGGAAAAAGCTTCTTTTCATTCACTGAACACTTCCTTCTCAGCATTTGCTATCATGTGTAAGAGGGCTTCAACAAAAGAAGGGCGGTGGGTTCTTTTTTGAAGTACAATTCTATACATGTCTCGATTTCAGCAATCACTACTTGCTTCAAAGAACTCACTTTCAAAAGATATACACAAAGTTGCAGCCTGTGGTAATATCTGCATAGCAAAACACAGGGATAGCAGGAACATTATGATCTAGTTATGTTAACTAGATTATACTAACATTATACTAACTCATCCTTTGTTTACAAAGTCCAATTAATTGGATTCTTAAAAAAGCTCATTGTGGCTTATAAACTATAAACCATTAGACTTAGTGAATACATACTAAAACAGAACCAAACAAACACATGACTTAGCAAGCATATCTTTATTTGGATTTAATTTTTTGTTGAAATAAAGGCAAAGTTTCAAACAAAATTATATCAGATCCTCATCTCTGAATACTAGAATTGCTTCTTTAATCCCTAAAGAAGGCAAAGCACTATATAACATCTTGTTTTTTGAAAGACCATCAAGCATGATGTTTAGGAAAAAAATGTTTGCTGTCTAATTAATAAACAATAAGAAAGCATTAATATTCAGCACATTATAAATAGGAGTAGAAAATATGTTGCTATCATGTCTGATCTGCAGAGGATACAATGAATGTTTAACTCTTTGCTGCCATCTAGTTGTTGTTCTGATTTTTGTGTCCAAAATGTATAGTAGTCCTATATAACTTCTGAATTAATTGCCTATTTGACAGCATGTAAGTACATGTTTTAGTATCTTACAAGGCCCCTAAAATTGCCTTCTAAGCTTCACACCAAATATGGTTGCTGATATATTTTTCTGCTCCACTGTCTTCTCTATACCAAATATGGTCCCTGATATATTTCCCTTCAACTTTATTAGAGCCTACCATCCTGGTAGTAGCTATTTCATCACCCCCAGAGCCACATGCCAGTTGTTCCAATTCACTTGACTGATAAAAACCAAATAAAAATCCATGCCCACCGTCTGGAGGATACTCTGCATTGCCTTTCACAATTAATGCCACCATTGTCCTCATGTGTGTGCAACAATCACTCTCTCTTTTGTTTCTGGGAGTAAGGAGCTGCTTCAAATCTCCTTCGCTGGTTTCAGTTTTAGTCGGGCACTTTCTAATACTCAGGACTTTCTAATATTCTCGTCCAGTTTGGGGAGCCCGTCAAATCAGATGAAGACAACTATGTCAAATAAACATTTTAAAGACAGATTTTCCATTTACTCAGGAAAAATGACAATAATTCCAGCTCCATTGATGCTAGAACCATGTGAATTGTTAACATGATCAAAACCTTATACTGAAATCGGGCAGATTATCCCCTGCTAGGATACAGGATGCAGGTAACAGGTAAAAAAGGGAAATAACCTCTGAATGAATCACATTCCCAAGGATTTTCTCCTTTCCCCTTCCTTGCTAGCTTCCTCTATAGAAGGTCAAAGTACAGATCTGATAAAAGTCCAGGGGGTGAAAGGAATCAGAGGCCAGGTTAATACATCAGAGAGAGAGAAAAAGAGGGATGGTGTCAAAGTGAAAATGAGAGCTAAGCAAAAGTTCACCTTCCTAGTCTGAAGGCCCAAGGTTTCTAGGGTAGTAATGACTGGAATAAACCAGAAGATCTCAGGATAAATCCAGCGGCTCTGTCTTGTTCTCAACAAAGGATGCAGGGATGAAACTTTGACGTTTTGAATAAGTGGATTTCTTGCAGGATTCTGATGCATGCAGAAAACAAGCTGCCGGGGGTGAAGTTCCTTGCGGAACCTCCCTGGCGCACTCGCTTTCCGCACGCAGGGATCGTGACCTCTCTTTCACAGAAAATCCCGCCCAGGTCCTCTTACCTCGCTTTGGGGCGCAACAAGAGAGGCGCGGAATTACCTTTCGTCAGAACGGGCAGGGGTCCGAGCCTCCGCGGAGGTCGTCGGGCCGCGAGAGTTGCTTCTTGTCGCCGCGCTCTTTCGGAAAGCCTCCCGGTTGTCCGGACTTCCCTTGCAAGGAGCTCGCGAAGCCACCCTCACGCGTGGCGCAAAAGAGCCCTCCAACCCCGGCTGAGGAAGCAAAGAAGAAGCCGGAGGGACGGCGAGGCCCCCTGGAAGAGACGGACTCCGTTCCCTTCTTCCTCTTCTCCCTCCCTCCCTCCCTCCCTCCGCCCCCCCCTCCCTCCCCGCCAGCCATTCAGGCTGCGTTTCGCCTTACCTTTTACACCGAAACCCCGTGGAAATGAAAGCAAACAGCCCCACGGAAGGAGCCGCGGCGGTGGTCGCTGAGGCGCTGCTTTGGCGAGAGGGGCTCTCGCTCCCGCCTCGCCGGCTTTTTTGCGTCCCCACCCCCCCACCCCCACCCGGGTCTGGCGTTAAAAAGAAGCAGCGAAGTCCCACGTCCACGCCTCCCGGCAGAAATTCATGACGCTCTCTGGCCAGGTCCCACCCGGGCAGAAAGAAGAACTGGAGGCTTCTGGTTTCCAAGAACAACCTGAGCCCGGCGCTTCGGAAGGGAGGGGCGACCCTGCCGCCACCTCCCGCAGAGGGCCCGAGGGCTTCACGCGGCGCTGTGGTTCCTCTTCTCCGTCGTGGCCTGAGGTGGGGAGGGCCTGAGGGGCGTGAATGGCGCGGGGCTTGTCCTCCCGCTGTCAACGATGCCGTATTTTTGCGGTGGGAAGAAAAGTCAGGAATTCAACAGATGCAGCCTTTCCAAGGCGGGAGCGCCCATGCCGCAGATAGCAACGCGATGATGGTACCCGTTGGCCTAAAACGAAGTCGAGAAAAGGGAGGCGGAGGGAGAGAGGTCATCAAATTACCGATCAGGATGGAAAGCAATTTAAAATAATAATAATAATAGTAACAACAACAACAACAACAACAACAACAACAACAACAACAACAACAACAATAATAATAATAATAATAATAATAATAATAATAATAATAACACCCAGATTCAACTAGACAACTCGGTCTTGAGCTTCATTATACAGACTCTGATTTAGATCAGAGGCAAGGATCTATTTGTGTTCACCTTTATCGAAGTATATAATACCAAGGAAGCTTCCCTGTTCTCCTGCCCTCTCCATCTGACAGGTAATCTGAGAACCCAGTTTAACAACTCCCCCCCCTCCCCCAAGTGGTTTCCACGACCATGAGAGTGTTAATGACTGTCCGGCTGCAAAGATTATAAATCCTTTCCATTCCCCACCAGTTAATTGGAAGCTTCTTGGTTGACAGTTGAGATGTCTTCAAGGATAAGTAATATGAAGAAAGCCCAGCTGCCTTTATTAAATGCACCTTTGGGACCATCGTGATCCGGATGACTGAGAACCTCAGTAGGCATTTACCTGGCCACGCCTTATAGCAGAAAAAAGATCTGAATTCTCTGCTATCAATCTTTGCATACTAATTACTGTCCTCTATCTCAGGGGTCTCCAGCTTCGGAACTTTAAGACTTGTGGACTTCAACTCCCAGAATTCCTTTGTTGTCTGAGGAATTCTGGGAGTTGAAGTCCACAGGTCTTAAAGTTGTCAAAGTTGGAGACCCCTGCAATTCTTGCCAGACTTTAATTTCATCCTGATAGAAAGCAAGCCACCTGGTTTTTTCTCCCTGTTATGCTAGTTTTCTCTGCGCAGGGACCTCTTCTTCTCTCACAGAATAGCATTCCAGGGTACTCTCTCCCATCTGTTTTTTGTCGTACAACAATAACAGGAATGTGAGCGATCACAGCTCGTGTGGATTACTTTGAATGACAAGAACTGTTTTTGTTGCTATTCCCTTTCCAATTAATTTCTCCAACTTTGCTTGCAAGATGCCTACCTACGTTCAGTTGAGGACCTTGTTGACTGTATTTATTTAAAATATTTATATGGCCACCCATCTTAAGCAACTCTGTATAGCTTACAATGTATTTGCATTTATTAGAAAGAGGTATGAAACTCAAAACACCACCAGTGCTACCCGAGGATCAGTTCATGATTCTGAAAGCTGCAACACCGAAGCCTTTTCAGAAATTGATACAAAAAATATCTCAATGAATCAAAATGAAAAGAATCTCAGATTCTCATTAATAAAAATGAGAATATTCAGTCTGGTGGGTGGACTCACTTGTGACCAGGTATTGGGGAACGCTGTTTGTTGGCATGTGTACCCTGAGCTCAGAATATAGAGAAGGATGCTGAAATAGGATTGGTCCAATTGATTTATGTCTGTGGAATTAGTTGGTAGTAATTGGGGCACTTGATCCTTTGCGTCAAATAGCAAGGTATCTAAAACACCAAGGTAGAGTTAAAATCAAAGATGTTTGACTTATGTCTTTCAGCCATTCACTATTCTCAAGGAAGTGGAATATTTTATTTCTGTACCAGAATAATCTTATTAAATTCATTTTGAATTGGAGGAATAGGAGTTACAACTGTTAATAGTTACAACTGTTAACTCTTGTAACAGTTACAATAAGTAACTGTTGTTGTAAGATAGAATAACACAGTGGTAGTCAACCTGGTCCCTACCACCCATTAGTGGGCATTCTAGCTTTCATGGTGGGCAGTAGGGCTTTTGTCCCCTACTTTATAAATCACCATTACTGTGGAACCGGTGGGCGGTTTAGAGAAAATTTTACTACTAACAGAGATACAAAAGTGGACGGTAGGTATAAAAAGGTTGCCTACCCCTGGAATAACATATGAACAAGAAAGTTTGGTCCTATCTAGTGTTAACTCTTGTTAAGATGAAAAAAGAACAAGGAAAATGCATTTCTCTTTGTGTTTGTGTGTGTTTGTGTTTGTGTGTGTGCAACAGAGGTGGTATTCAGCAGGTAGCAGAAATTTTGGAGAACTGGTAGCAGAAATTTTGAGGAGTTTGGAGAACCTGCAAATCCCACCTCTGACTGGAGATTTTACAGTATCCTTCCCCTGCCACGCCCACCAAGCCACGCCCACAGAACCAGTAGTAAAAGAATTTGAATCCCACCACTGGTGTGCAAACTCACTATTTCCTGATTTCTAGCCTGGTGCTTCAACCACTTTCACCAACCTGAGTCTCATATAGAAGTATGTGGTAAGGACAATTTCAGAAACATCACTTTGAATTACACAGGAAAATTTAACATTGCTATAAGTGAAAAGTTTCACTTCAAAATTGTCAATTTCCAGAAACCAGCATCAGACAAGTAATTCCGCAAGACATTAACAAGTTTGGGCATACATTTTGTGAGTATGTCACAGGAAATAATTTTGGCTTGAACTACTAATCAGAAATGAGAAATTATAGCAATCTTCACTCACTGAAATGGTGGTTTAAGACTATAATTTGGAAAGAATGGATGCAAAGGTACAAGAGACAAATTAAAGGAACTTGCAGACTCACACAAAAAGGACTGTTCAAAAACATCTTGGAGAGAAGAGCTAAAAATGAAGGCAACTTTGGATAACAGGATTTAAAGGCACAGTAAGCTACGACTGCTAAATAAATAAAGAGAAATAAATAAGAAATAAAAATAATATCTGACACAGCTGGGAGAGTTTGGATATCAAATTACTCATGCAAAATGTTGGCCCAATCATGCATAGAAATTAATACATATATAAATAAGAACAAACCAAGAAAATATATGAAATATATTTGTAACATATGAAATATATATATATATATATATGATATATATATGATATAGCCTGATGATGGCAGATGAGATTCTGCTGAAACGTTGCTACAACTTTAACAGAACTACAATGACGTGGGATAATACCCGAAGGAAGCTGACTAGCACACATGTAAGTACCCGCGAAAACCTAAGAAAACATATATATAT
>BLBF01000062.1:10331444-10341977 GCA_015471245.1 Laticauda colubrina
ATTCTATTCTATTCTATTCTATTCTATTCTATTCTATTCTATTCTATTCTATTCTATTCTATTCTATTCTATTCTATTCTATTCTATTCTATTCTATTCTGCTCTACTCTACTCTAAATCTTTTCCTGCCAGAACCTTTATTTAGAACAGATCCTGCAACACACATTTGAATTTTTCTAGGTAATATTGGTCTTGATTCTTCAAGGCCAAACTAGTCACCTTTCAAAAGACCATTAAACCTGGATTGAACAAACAGAATTAGCTTATTTCAAAACACAATAAACTTAGAGCACATGTAAAACTTAACAGTGCTCATTTAGGCAGATAGCTAATCTTCTTTGCAGTTCAGGACAAAATGAGTATGGAACATTGTGTAGTCAATAGGAATGGGGCAGATGTGCCATTCCCAGCATAGTCAATGAGATACTGTTGTACAGCATAATCTGTATTGAGAATAGGCAAAATACTCTTTTAAAATTGGAACAGTTAAAAACAAATTTAAGATGCCTCTTTTGTGGGCTGTGGAACATCTCTTTTCAAAATACAAAGTTAGCAAAGTTTCTTCATGCCATGAGGATGAGTCCATCACATCACTGCTTTTTAACTTAAAGTTTGTTTCTATTTCCTTCAGTCAGGATTGTTAAATGAAACATAGAAGATTCAGTAATTAGCAAAAATGTTTGTTTTACTGACTGAAAGTTCCTTTTATATTTCTTTTTAATGAAAATGCTGCAGTGCTGGACTGTCTGTGTGGTCTGTTCTATGATACATTGCTTAAAGGTGCACACTAAAACTTGGCCATCAATTGGCCGAGTTGGGTTCACAGGAAGTTATTTGTGAAAAAAGTGTTCAGACTTCAAAACTCCACAGTCTTGTTTTTTCACTGCCAAAGGAGAAATCTAATTAGTTCATCAAACTGATTATTATACCAGAATTGATCATTTTAACCAATCCTTCAAAGTATCTGGTTTTCTTAATCTTGGGTAGGCATTACTTTTAATGTATTAGCTGACTGTGAAACCAGCCATAATAAATCAAATTTATATGGCATCTCACTCCCAGTTACTCTGTGGAGTTTACAAATGGTTGAACACATTAATAACACAAAGCAACACAAACCAAAACATATATTTTTCTTAGAAGGATGAGAACAGCGTATGGAGAATCTCTATACATATGTATAGAGATATATGTAGAAGACATACACAACAAATATTCTTGGAGAGCCAAGATGGGTTTAGCCCATATAATTGAACAATCTTGTAGGACTTTCTTGGATGATTGCCTAAACTGCTTGGAAGAATGATTTACTGGATTGCAGAAGAAATAGCCAACTATTAAAATATCATCAAAAATTTCAGACAATAATACTTACAATATATCCCTGCTCAGCATATACAAACTACTGTCCGTTGTTGAAACCTCTGTGCCACTTAATTTACTTAATTTACTTTATTAATGTACTTCCAATTGTCTGATGATTTAAAATGTAAGAGAATATTCATTCATTTGGTGAAATTTTATAACAGATTATCTATAATTTGAACTATGATTTGATAATTCAAATGTGTGAAATGACAGGTTGTAGATTGTGTGAATGTGTTATCAATTAAGGCCATGATTATTTAGAGGTTTAACCTCTATAGATTCCATTGAACAATACATCACAGCTGTGTAACAACAGATATTTCCCATCCCCATTATTTCTGTTATTCAAGATATCTCTCTGGAAAGTAAGTTTTTTTTTTTAAATAAAACATCACTTCCAAGCTGTGAAAAAAGAACCAGAACAGTAGCCCTTAAATAGATCTATTTACTTGGAAAAGTATTACTGAATATGATATACAACTTAAGGAACTGGTTATAATATTTATAGTTCAACAATTTCTTTACCCCATAAGAAAACTAGAACTGTAGAAAGTTCTGCAGAGAGCAAAGTCATTTCTATGCCTACTGTTCCTACCCAAGTCTAGCAAACACTATTTCCTTGCTATGCAAACAGACTTCACTCATTCTTTCATACTGAGTTTTGTTGGGAAAACAGATGAGTTACCTCTACGTATCACCAGCCACACACTTCCATTGTAAACTAGAATATTTACTGGAGTGGCACTGTTGGACGCCAACAGCCCTCTTGGACTACTAAGGCCAATAGTGATGAAATATATGTTTATCTCTATAATGTGTTGTTGAATTATAAGCTGCAAGCTAGAGGTGGCTTCTTTCTTTTGATGTTGCAAAGCTTCCATGCAATCTTTTGGTGCCTTTTTTCCTCTCCAAGCTTCTTTATAAGCACTCTTTATAACCCCGATTAGTATTTCTTCTACTTTCTAGTCTACAGAAGCTTGTGCAGAACAAATATATATGTTATGTTCTCTGGACATCCAATAAAAGTTGTAGGTAAGTATTTAGTATGTGCCATTGTTACTGAAAGTCATGTCCAGAAAATTTAAAGAAAAACCAAAGAAGATAAGATTGTTATATAAACTTAATTCAAACAATCACTCTGAAATATCTCCAGTGCTAAAAATAAATTGTTTTTTCTCTTATCATGTTCTGCACATCAATAGAAGTGATGGTGCAAAGTTTCAGCCAGAAAGTATGGCTGGCAGGCAGATTTGAGTTTTAACACCTTCTTATTTTAGAAAGTAATAACTAGATATCCAGGAGTACGTGTAGTCTCTAGGTAAATCCACCAGCAGCCATGATTCATTCTCTGCTGCTTACACAATTTTTGTTTCATTAGCTATATAATCCCATGGGATTAAGTGTTTTAATCGTAAGTGGAGCTTTCTGCAGTTCATTACTTTCTTCTTTTCTTTATCACTTGCTTATGAAGCAATGCTGGTTTCAACAACTCTCACTTGTTGAGAGTTATAAATGAGGGAACACATCATATACAGTGTGTTGTATTTGCAAAATCTAGAAGTTATACTCGTAAAAGATCTGTAACTACATTTGCATCTATTGACTAAGCAGTTGATGAAATGGGCATAAAACCTTTCTCCAGACTTAAAAGCCAGATTATGTTGGTATCATATACCATTCCCTGCCATTATTTTATATTGGACACATGGCTCATTAACCAAAGTTGTATGCTTATCTATACAGATCTACCAAAGATGTTGTTTGGATTTTCCAGAAAGCAGAATCTGAATCTAACTTTTATTGTCAATAATGAATTCCAGTTTTCATGAAGACAAAACAGTAGTTGCTTAACATGTTTTGGAAACACAGCCAGAGGAAAAGTATAGTGCAACAGCTGATAAAATTCAACCATTCAGATTGCTGTTCTATAATCCTGCACAGGTGAAAGAAAGCCCATACAGGAAAGAAGATTGGTATCACAAATAAAAATGATTAACTTTGTTTTTCCTCCATCTTACTCACAATGAGCATTTTAACTACACACAAAATGGGATTCAAGAATTTGACTTCGATTTGACATTAAATTAATAAAGTATGCATTAGCAGACTTTTTAATGAATGTACTATATTGTTTGAAAATAATAATTTTCAAACAATTATTGCAGAATATTATAGATTCCATCTAGGGAAAAATAATTCATGTCACAGAAATTATTTAACAATTATTGAACCTTTTAAAATAATTGTTTCTTTGCAGTGATTTTTCATAGCATTCATTAATAACTTGGAAAACTTGGAATTGGACAGTTTACACTGCCATACTCCTTGCTGTCTAAACCCATGGTTTAAAAGCAGTAAGAAGTGAATTATTCTAGGATCCATAATGGCGCAGTGGTTAGAATACAGTATTTGCAAGTTAACTTGCTGTTCACTGCTGGGAATTCAATTCTGACTGGCTCAAGGTTGAGTCAGCCTTCCATTCTTCCAAGGTCAGTAAAATAAGCTGAGTCAATAAACAGTTTAGAGAGGGCTGTGAAGTAGTATATAAGTGCTACTCTGATATATACTTATCCTTACTCCTTGTAAAGCAAAATAAACTGGATGTACCTCGCAACATAAACTCATTTTAATATTATCTGTCAACACTGAAAATCCATGTTGATTTCTACTTCTGGAGATATTCTTTCAGTACAAAGAATGATTTCCTTTCTTGTGGTTTCACAACTAAAGCCTCAAGCATTTAGAACAGTGGTCACCAACTGGTGGTCTGTGGCCCACTGGTGGTCTGTGAGGAAATTTTTGTGGTCCGCAGAGAAATGTCACCCCCAGAGCACCCATCAAAGCAATTAATCCAGGCTGTGCAGGAATACAAGGCTGCACTGCCCACATGGCCCTCCCTCCCCGACCACTCATTCCTTACCAGGCAAACTTGCCCCCTAAGTTGCTATTTTTCCTTTTTCCAACCATCATCTGTTCTGCTGTGCTGGGAGATTTAGATTCACTAGAAAGCAAGAAATCGTTGGATTTCTTGTTTTCTAGCTAATCTTTACATCTTCGGCTCTGCTTTTAAGCAGAACAGAACCTTCCTTAGGACTGAAGCAGTCCAGACTCAGCTAGCCAATGGCAGAAACACAGATCTCTGAATGAATCTGTGATTCTGTGAGCAACTCAATTTGCCTGCTTTGCCTGATTTTGGGTAAAAGTTGCTCTTTTTTTATAAAAAAATCAATATTTATGTAAATATTTATAATATTTACATGCAAGCCATGCCCAGCCAGTCACATGATCACCAAGCCACAGCCACAAATTAGGCCACACCCACAGAACTGGTTGTTAAGAAATTTGAATCCCACCCCTGCCTCTGTTTGTTTGTTTTGTGTGTATGTGTGTGTGAGAGAGAGAGAGTGTAGAAGGGAGGGAGGGAGGGAGAAAGAGAGATAAGATCAGATCTCTCTCTCTCTCTGTCCCACCAATGTCAGCAAACCACCATCAGTCAAAATTCATATTAGTGGTCCCAGGGATTTAAAATTATAAATATGGTGGTCCCTGAGGTCCAAAAAGTTGGAGACCCCTGCTCTAGATGGTTGTTTGAATACAGAGTCCTGGACTTCATGTCTAGTTTCTTCACACTCCCACTCATCATTAATGGGAGTCTGAGGAGAGGAAGTGTCACTTTCCAAGGTCTATTGATGTTTCCCTTCAAAATGTAGGAAAGAAATGTCCTAATCATTAGTTTTCCACTAATAAATAGTCTATCAAACATCATTCCTGGACTAACTAATAAACCTGCTGGAGAAATTAATGTTAGATAGCAATTTTAACAATCTGATTTAAAATAAAATAATTCAATGACTGCAAAATAGGAAGTTGCATAGTGAAGATTATCTAGTTCTCTATTTTTATCCTGCTTTGTGTATGGAAGGCATAATAAACAATTTAGCTAATTTAAACTAATTCATCTCTTCATCACCAGGTAGATAATATTATACAAAACAGTAGAGATTGATGAAGATGACTGCCAAACTCCAATTGGTAAGTTTTGCTTTCTTGGAAAAGAGCAAATGTTGTTCTCATCTTCAACAGGGGAAGAAAGAGAAGAATCAAGAGAGCTTTTTGTTTACACTGGAAGTAGCATGTTTGTGGATGAGCATGTTATCAATAACTGGCACGTTTGTTACAAATCTGACAAATCTAATCTCTTTCCTTGATGGAATTACTAGTTTGGTAGAGTTTGACAGCCCTGTTCTAGTGGATCATATATTGATCAAAGACTGAACTAGATGACTGTTTATGATTCTATGAAAGAAGAAAAAATATAACTGATTATTTAGAATTATCCCATCAGTGTTTTATGAGCATACTGTGTATACTTATTTATTCATAGGTACACCTGTATAGGACTAAGCTGAACATGGTAATTAAACCATTAACATCTGCATTCAAATAATGTAATCATAATTTGAGAAAATGTCTCAAAAGTTTGTAAATAAAGATGAGGATAAGTATAAAAATATTTGGAAACGCTGCCATCTTCTGGCAATTTAGGAAAAAATTCTGATAGAGTACTCTTGAATTTGAATCCATCCATCTGGTATTCTTGAGGTTTTAATATAATTTTCCAATCCAATGGGCTGTTGATTCAGGATAACAAAAATAGCAGTCAGCAACAGTAACAGATTTGGTGAGGCAATCCTTATCTAATTGGGAATACTTCCACAAACTGGAAACAGCCACCAATTTTAACATCAGAACATCTCTCTAATTCTCTCTCCCAATGTCAACCTTCTCAATCTTATTAAAGATGAAACTCAGCACAGAAAAATCTTTCAGGCTGAATATGTACTTGCATTTTTCTACCTTAGTTTTTCTACTTCTCAATTTACACAACAGTTCTGACATCCCATCTAAAGACTAACTGGGGCTGATCCTCTTTGCTTTCTAAGCCAAGGTTTGTTTGTTTGTTTTTCATATTTCCATACTGCCCTTCTTCCTCAAAGGGGGACTTTGGGTGATATACAATAAAAAAATTATCTGGGTACTGCCACCTATATGAGTGTAAGAGTATTTACCAATCTGATTATGGTATAGAAATAGTATGTGTTTATGGTATAAACAGGCAATGAAATTATGTGAGATAGAAAGTGTGAATGGAGGAAATACAAAAAATAACAAGCAGGAGGATGAAATGCAGTTATTGATAATTCTTAGTTTTGGGGAATCAGAGTAAGCCTCTGAATATGTGTGTGTGTGAGATGGGAGTACTTTCATATTTGTTTATGTTTTAGTCTTAATGTAATTGCAAGTACATGAAAACAACAGGGAGAGAACTAAAACTAAAATTTATTTTTTATATCACCTCTTTTCTTCAAAGCTTAAAGTAGAGTATCTAGGACTCTTTCCCCCATCTGATTTTTATGACAGCCCAGCAAGATACACTGGGTTGAGGAACAACACCTGTTGTCCAGAGTCACATTATTTGAATTGGACGGCCTTATAAATTGAAGGAATGAATTCAAATCCCCCAATTTTCTTCTTTGGCTGAATGAGAATTGGAAGCTTGATCTCCCTAATCTTAATTAACCATTAGCCATTAATATATTATACTTGTCTCTTCATTCTATATGTTTAAAGCTCAGCTCAAGGGTGGTAGAGAATATGTCTGAGACTTTAGGAAATCATTGCCAATCAGAGTAGATAATTTAGTAAATAATAATAGAATGGAATCGAATAGAAACTAATTCTGACCAAATTAGAGGTGCCTATCTTGTCTAATCAATCATGAACCTTGTAAATTTCAGTTTCTTTACTTCAAACTGTCTCAGCATCAGTTGAGTATCTCCTGATGGTGTGAAACAATTAACTGTCAAATAATCAGGCAATTAGATGGTGTGATTAGAAACACCAGGGACTTGCAGTTACAATTGCATTTGGAATAATCCAAGTGGATGTGAATCCAGAAACATGGATAATATCTAAACAACCTTTTCTAGCAGAGTTTTATGACCAAATTGATAAAGAAACCTTAGGAAGATTCTCAGGGACTGAAAGAAGCTCTGGTAGTATTGTTTTTTTTTGCAAAGTCTTATTAATTATGGATATCAAATAAAGCCTGATAGATCTATTGCCTTTTCTTTCACCTTTTGCTAATCAAAGGAAAAACTGGAAAAAATTGCCATACTTGCTTCTTAATATTTCTATAAGTATATAGAAAGCAATGAACATCCCCTGAAGCAAAGTTTCTCAATGAAAGAATGATAGCTGACAGCTGGTAGCATTCTGGTGACAAATTGGTAAAAGTGGCTTATATCCCTCCTCTCTAGTAATCAAATGAAGGAGGCAAGTGAGAACAGCATTGATCCAAAAAAGGGCAAGGATTTTCTGCAGGAGAAAATTTATGGTAACACAGATTTCTCTAGAGATGAAGAGAAAAATAGGAATCCGTTAGAGTTTCAGTAAAATCTTATTGGTATGAAAATGACTGTCTGGTGGGTTCATGCTCATGTAGAAATCTTGGCAACAATTCAGAAATAGTTTACCATAGTTTTCTAACACGTTTTTCAATTTCCCAGTCTAACCTACAGATCTGGGATTTCCTGGTAGCTTTCCATGCAAGTACTAAGCTAGCTGACTCTGTTGACTTGTTTAAGATCAACTGTCAGCCTTTCAACTGTGGGAAGAGATATCCATTTGGTTCCAAGCTGGGAGAAAGACACTGGAAACATGGAGGCTGATTGGAAAGATGGTTTATTGATGAAGTGGAACCACATGGGTTTGTAGTTCTGGGCAGCTGACCAAAATGGAATTGAGAGTTGGGTAGGCGGTTATACCTTCTTTGGGCTTTGCACTTGAGTTCCTGTTCCTGTGTAAGAACATGTCCTTTAATATTCTATTGGCTGTTGTCAGATTCCTATGGGGTCATGTAGGGGTCATAGCTGGCTCTATAGGCAAAAGAGGAAATGCAAATCCTAGGTGCTTGTCTCAGCTAATCTGGTCAACCTCTGGCTCATGGTTTATTTGAGCTCCCAGGTTTAAAGTTTGGACTGCTCTGAGATAGTGCATTCACAACGGGATTCACAAATAAGATAAACCTGCCATTGCATAATAATCTCTTTTTTTAAAAGATGGAATGGAAATAATAAAGGCAGTCTACCCCTAAATGCTGAGTGCAACTGTTTCAGTTCAAAGAAGACAAAAAAAAAAAGATACATAGATCTCCATGAATACTTAAAATATGGCACACTAAATTCATATTTTAGAACCAATATTGGTTTCCTTTGCTATTTTCCATATTCTTTGGCACATAATAACCTCCTTGTTCCTTACTCCCTTCTATTATCAATCAGAAAGAAATTACATGGGAAAAAATATTAATTGTCACAATAATTTTTTGATCTCAAAAATTCCTCTGATACCATGCATTCCCATTAAATATAATGCTGTGTAGATTTGACTCAGTGTTGTTTATATAACGGCCATCTGCCTAGAAAAACCGGAGGGGTATCTGTATGTGTGAAAAAACATTTTGAAGGATTAGAAGACAAGTTTACAAAAGGTAGAAAGATCAGAAGTAAACCAAGATTTTTTGGGCTAATACCAATTTAGCAGGGAGCTTTCACTTGGCTTAATAAATAGCAGCATGAAAGCTGTTACAATGCTGTGAGAAGCAGCAAGTCCAAGAAATTAAGACTCTGGTGCCATATGTTAACATATGGTATATATAGTACTGGTAATCCTTATCAGCATTTCTACATTTATGATACAATTTCTTAGCATAGCCACTTGGGGGCAGGCTTGATACACTTATATTTATATTTATATTTATAGCCCTACATAGGGATAGGCATACATATTCCCAAGCCCTAAGTCATCCTTTTAAATTCTCCTCTTCACATCTTCTGGAGAAGGACAGTGGCATGGGAATAAGGGGGAAGAGAGGTAAGGAATGACACGTACAATCTTACATGTTAGCTTAGTGGCTGGAAAGCTGAGCCAATGAGTGCACAACTGGCTAATAAGTCCATTCCCCCCCCCCCAAAAAAAATCTGAAATCTCAGCTTTGAATTCTCCCTTCATTGCTCAGATAGAAAATAAGCTGTCCAGTGTGAATGGAATGGAAGACTGCTGGCAGGCATATGGCACAGGCTTTGACCCTGACAGGGAGACACAGCTAAGAGGTAGGTTGCTTCTTCCTTAGGCCAAAAACAGGAAACACCTTAAGTAACCATTTTCATTTTCCAATTTTGGCTCCTTCTTTAAATTATTTGTCTAGTTCCTTCATTCCATCACAATATTCCACCAAATTTGCATTTCTTCTTACCTTTATTATTCAGTGAAAGTAGGCATAGAGGTTGAGTGGAGACTGCCCCCAAGCTTCATGGCAGAAAGGAAACAAGTGGATTTCTCTTGTAGAGATTATGTTTTGGAGTAAAAATAGGTCAGCATAACATAATGAGTACAATTGACAATTGTGCAGCATGCAATGTAAATTATAAGGATGCCCGTGCATTTCAATACAGGGCAATGTTCTTAATGAATGCTTAGCAGAGAAATTCTGCAGAGAAATCGGCGTAGAAAAATATACTTCACTGAAGGGAGCCTTGTGAATACATAATCTTTTTTGTCTAGAAGTAGCGTGAGATGTGTGTCTGTGTGTGTGTGTGTGTGTGTGAGAGAGAGAGAGAGAGAGAGAGAGAGGGAGGGAGGGAGGGAGAGGAAGTATTCTGTTCTAATGGAAATTTTTCATTGTAATACTGTGGACTATAACAGAATACCCTTCTCCTTCCAGAAAACAGTATACAAACACAATACAGAAGCCTGATGATGACAGATGACATTCTGCCGAAACGTTGCTACAACTTTAAAAGCACAACTATAATGATGTGGGAAAATATCTGAACACAGCTGAATACCATTCATGTCAGTACCCGTGAAAACTTTAGAAAACAAATGTGTGTGTGTATATATATATATATATATATATATATATATATATATATATATATATATGTTTTTTTAAGTTATCGCGGGTACTTACATGTGTGCTGTTCAGCTTCCTTCGGGTATTATCCCACGTCATTGTAGTTCTGTTAAAGTTGTAGCAACGTTTCAGCAGAATCTCATCTGCCATCATCAGGCTTCTGTATGGATGTGGGTCTTACAGCTCCT
>BLBF01000062.1:10346977-10369880 GCA_015471245.1 Laticauda colubrina
GTTGCAGAGCAGTGGTATCAGAGGTGGAACTTCCCACACACCATTGGAGCCATAGATGGGAAGCACGTGGCCTGCAAAGCACCAGCCAAGTCGGGGTCCACTTATTTCAACTACAAGGGCTTCTTCAGCATCGTCCTCTTTGCCATGGTCGATGCTGACTACAAGTTCATGTACATTGATGCTTCAGGCAACGGCTCATCTTCAGATGCCCAGGTATACAACGCCAGTCATCTCAAGGAGGGGCTGGAACGCAACCTCATCATGGGCTTCCCAGATCCAGACCCCCTGCCCAACGACACACAAGATGTGCCCTACTTCATCGTGGGGGATGATGCCTTCTCCCTCAGAACCTACCTCATGAAGCCCTACACCTCCAGATGCCTCACCCGTGAAGAGAGGATCTTCAACTACAGGCTTTCCAGGGCAAGGCGGGTGGTGGAGAATGCCTTTGGCATCCTGGCCAACAGGTTCAAGGTACTTCTCACCACCATGCAGCATTGCCCAGAGACGGTGAGGAGGATTGTGGAAGCTTGCTGCATCCTGCACAATCTCATGCACACCCGCTACCCAGTCTTGCAGAACAGGCTCGTGGACCTCCAACAAGCCAATGGGGACATGGAGCCTGGGGAATGGAGGCAAGGGCAAAACCTGATCGACACTGAGGATGTGCAAGGCCCCAACAGAGCTTCATGTGAAGGGAAGAAGCAGCGCAACCTCCTGAGACACTGGTGCAACTCCCCAGCTGGAGCAGTGGAGTGGCAAGACAGGATGATAGATGGTTCATGGATGCTTCCTTCAGCCTGTCTCATCACACTGATGAGATTGCGCCATGTATGTTGGGTGGGCCTACAATGAACAGGGCAATTAATAAAGAGTTGTGTTTATGTTGACATGTGTGGATCAATGATTACATTAGTATTGATAATGAAGGGCCATAGGTGTGGCACCTGGGAGGGTGGACCACACAGTCCCACTATGCTTGCACTGGAGGTTTATCTATCCCCACAGCTATCTCAACCCATCCCACAGCTATCTTAACCCATCCCACAGATATCTCAACCCATTCTAAAGGTATCCCTGCCCATCCCACTGCTATCTTAACCCATCCCACAAGCATGCAAAGGCTTAAACCATTTCTAAAGGTTTCCACCAAGACTTTATTTACAAAAATAAATGAAGCAAGTGTGTGAAGCAAAGATAATCTTTATTAATAACTAGCTGTAAAAGAAAAATGACCCAAGTCAAGTGTCCAAATAAAGTCTACAGGTAGCCACCCAGTCTCTGGCATTCTTCTCTGTCACTCGGAGGTGTGCCCAGTCTCAGGGGTGAAGGGTCCAGGTGCTGTGGAGGTGGGTGCTGCTGGAGTGCTGGTCTGAAGCGCCACTGGGGTGCCTGGCCCCGAGAGGACAACAGGTGACGGTGTGTTGAGGAAGCTCTCAGACAGCTGGGTCAGCCCCGTGATGTTGAGAGCTCCTTCCTCCATGCCATGGGGTGTCAGCCCCAGTACCGATGACAGATGTACTGAGGCCGGGCTTGGCTATGGGGTGGAGGAAGGAGCAGTGTAGTGGGGATGTCTGGTCTGCAGCTGTGTGGGGACTGGCGTGGGTGGCATCTGTGACGTCGGTAGCATCGGTGGCGTCAGTGGCATCGGTGGCATCAGTGGAACCGGTGGCAACGGTGGCGTCCGATGACTCAGTGCCTGGACTGGGAAGGGCTGCTGCCTGTGCTGCTGGACCTCCTGGTAGCCATAGCCCTGGTCAGTGAGGGCCTGTGGAAAGCCTTGGAATGGGTGGGACATCACCTGGGGTGGAGGAGCAGACCTGGACTGGGTGGGAGCTGGTTCATCTGGATCTGGAGGGTTGTGAAGCAGATCGGTGATCCTGTCTTTCACCACCTGGTACTGGGGTTCCGCCATGTCCATGAGGGTCTGGTTCACATAGGTGAGGAAGGGCTTGTGGTTGGAGGATGAAGAGTCAGTGTGGACCAGCTGAGAGAAGATATCTATGCTGCTCCTGATGGTGTCTCTTATCTCCAGCAGGACAGTGTGGATCTGCCCCTCTTGTCTGGCTCTCTGACTTTCTGTGGAGGTGGAGCTGGCGGTGGATGCGGGTTGGACTGTGGTGGAAGTGCCGTCTCCTTTCTCTCACTGCACCAGGGAGTCCTCCACGCGCTCCGCCATGGTTAGAACAGCTGTCCGCGGGTTCTCCATCGTGGCACGCTCCACAGAAACCTGCCTGGAGACAGGAGCTGACTCTCAGCCAGAAGAGGACTGGCTCTCAGCAGGCTGCCTGAGAGAGAGGGTTGTGAGAGGGGCTGCTCCTCAGTGGCGGATCTCACCCTCCAGGAAGCTGCACTTGGCCATGACGTAGGTCTCTCTGTCCGTCAGCTTGACCGCGGCCTGGCCAGATTTCTTGAGGTGCAGCTTCCTGTACCAGGTGTGCATGTGCTTCCACCAGCCAAGAAGCACCTCCGAAGTGTAGCCCAGGCTCTCCGCCTTCTCTCTCCAAGCAGCCTGCTTCCCTTTGGTGTCCCTGTAGAGCCTGTGTCCCTTCTGCCACAGATAGTCATTCTCTCTCGGCCATTCCAGCACCTCATCCTCATGTTCCTCCTCGATGGAGTATTGCCTCCTCTCCCATTCTCACATGTGCCTCTTCCTCCCTTTGGCAGGACCACATGGGCCCTCATCAGAGGGGCTTCCAGGTTGTAGGGGCTGCTCCTCCACACCACCAGCAGCAGCAGCACCAGCAGGATCATCATCATCATCATCAGCAGCAGCAGCAGCACCAGCAGGACCAGGATCAGCAGCAGCAGAGTAAGCACCAGCAGCGCCAGCAGGACCAGGAGCACCAGCAGGACCAGGAGCACCAGCAGGACCAGGAGCATGAGCAGGACCAGCAGGACGAGGAGCAGCTTCAGCAGAGTAAGCACCAGCAGAAGCACCACCGCCAGAAGCAGCTTCAGCAGAGTAAGCACCAGCAGAAGCACCACCGCCATAAACAGCATCAGCAGCTCCTCCAGAAGCAGCATCAGCAGAAGCAGCATCAGCAGAGTAAGCACAAGCAGAAGCACCACCGCCAGAAGTAGCAGCATCAGCTCATCCAGAAGCAGAAGCAGCAGAAGCCCCAGCCCCAGAAGAGCGAGCCCGTGCTATAGAAGCCCCAGCAGAAGCAGAGTGAGGACCAGGGGGCGGGAGGGTGGCCCTGTCCCTCTTGCCAGGGCTGGCAGCAGATAGCTGAGGCTTTCTCTTCTTCCCCATGGTTGTGGGGTTGCTGGCTGGCAGCAAGGCTGGCAGGCAGGCATGCAGGCAGGGCAGGCTGGCAAGGCAGTCAATGTGTCTGGAAGCAGGTCTTTCCTCTGAATGGTGACCTGCTTGGGAACTGCTTCCCTTTATATCCGCGGGGCTGACACAATGCATCCTCCCCACATGCGCAGTGAATGCTAGGCATCTGCTAGGCATCCGCTAGGCATCTGCTAGGCTTCCGCTAGGCATCCGCTAGGTTTCCGCTCTGCATCCGCTTCATCCGCTCGGCATCCGCTGTGCATCTGCTTCATCTGCTCAGCGTCCGCTCTGCATCTGCTGTATCCGTTCCGCGTCTGCTTTGCTACGGTCCCCCAGGAGCCTTGCGGATGTGCCATCTGCTCTCATCTGCTTACATATGCTAGGCTTCCGTGGAACATCTGCTTTCCATCCGCCCTGTGTCCTCCCCCCGTCCGTTCCCTTCCGTGTTGTCCGCTCTGGTTATGCAAATTTTTGCCCCTTTTGAGAGGATAACAATGGATGGAACATTTTTCTCATCCGCGATGTCCTTTTTACAAACGTTTTGCATCCGTTGGCCAGTGTGACAGAGCCTTTAGCTTCACAAAAATCAAACTAGGAAAAAATCAACTGAACTTCATTGCTGAATTTTGATTTAACTTTCACCCACATTGAGAGTGTTTACCATACTTCAACCAGAGGTGGTATTCAGCAGGTCCTGACCATTTCTGGAGAACCGGTAGCAGAAATTTTGAGTAGTTTGGAGAACCAACAAATACCACCTCTGACTGGAGATTTTACAGTATCCTCCCCCTGCCACACTCACCAACCCACGCCCACAGAACCGGTAGTAAAAAAAAATTGAATTACCACTGATTTCAACCACAGATTTCTTTAGCCAATGCTGTAAGATTTCTGACAACTGATTCCAGATTGTTTAAATCTTCTAATTTAAAGCCAACAGTGCATCCCTTTCTCCCAACTCTGTCTCCCTCAGTCTTTATCTCACCAAATTAGCGCTAAGACTTTGTGTCTGTCTTATCCACACATTTCTGTTTTTTCCTTCCAAGGATGATTCTATATCCCACTTTTCGATTGTTTTTCTTTACTTCTGTATTCCATATTTCTTATATCAGTCCAAGCCTATCTGCATTCTTTTTCTCTTCACTTATTTTTATTCCAAGTTTAGAGACACTGTTATCTATAAAGACAAGATATGAGTCTCTATATTGCCTTGTCTTGCTCTTTTTTACTTACTTATGTAGCTTAAGCCTAACCCATAGTGGCTGGAAAACAGAGAGGGGTGGAAAGAGGGAACTATGCCTTTGCTGCTGATTCTCTGAGAAGACTTGTTCTTCATCCACCCAAACACTTCTTTCTATGGGAGAGAAAGATCAGCTGAGAGGGAATCAGTTTGCTCCAGCAATCTTCCATTCTTCTGTTTGGCCCACTCATCCACCCGGGCTCTAGGCTGTCCTTTATTTCCTGCTTTTTCAACCTCAGCTGCTTTGTGCTGCACAGCTGGTTGCAGGAGGGCTTGCAGGAGAAGATTATTTTCAAATGCTGTGCATGAATGCACTCACCAAACTGGTTATTACACCAGTTGAATCCCACCCCTGGAAAGAGGGTCTGAAAGCCCCACTTTCCACCCAGAAGTTAGCAAAAGAAGTGGAAGAAGCCCAATTCAAGGGGAATGGTCCTTAAAACCAGTGGTCAGGGCTCCGAAAGGAGGCAAGCCCAAGGCTGCCTCTGGTGACCCATAGGAGCAGGACCAGAAAGTCACTTTTGAATGATTCTCAGCAAAGTGACCACTGTTGTGTCCTGTCTGAATCCAAGGAGGAAGCTGATAGGGAGTGTGAGTGTGGGTCTGTTGGCTATGGAGGAAACTGGGGAAGGGCAAAGTCCAGCTGGGCAGAGCAGGGAAGAGGAAGAGCTAGAACAAAGGAAAGGGAGTTCAGAGGAAGACCCAGGCCTGCCCCCTCTTTATCCTAGGGCACGCAGGGAGAAACAGAGAAGAGAGTAACGTGGGTTGCATGGCTTATGGGGAAGGAAAAGGCCCTGATTCACTTCATTAGCCACAGCTGGGAAGAGATTTTAAAAGAAATACATGCTGAGTGTGGCAGCTGCTGGGAGCAAACATGAGTTTATCTTATGTTGACTTTGCTTATCTGTGTTCCTGGCATCTTCCCAACCATGTTGAGTTACTGCTGTGGCTTCACTTCTGGAATTCTTGATCTGCCCTGTTGGACTAATTACCTCATTTTTGCCTTGACTGGACATAAAGTTACAGTTTTTGTTGACCACATTTTGGACTTGATTCTCTGTAGCCAAAGTCTTTTCCTGGGAAAGTTTTTCTCCAGCAAGAAGGTAACCAGAACAATGGGGCAAAGTTGGAGCTAATAAAGGGTCTCCTACTGATTATCTGACTGTGTTGCCTTGTGCCACACCCCTTTGGGTCATCACAACCACTTTCAATGTCTTGCTCTAGCAGGAATAGAAGAACTCCACTTTTGAATCAGAGTGAAGAAAGATAAATAGAATAAAATTCTTTATAGAATAGAATAGAATTCTTTATTGGTCAAGTGTGATTGGACACACAAGAAATTTGTCTTTCGTACATAAGCTCTAAAAGATATAAGTGATAAATCATAATCATAGTCATCATAAATACATTCAGCATGAATCATAAAATACAACATTTAGTGAAAGTCATAGGATATTAAATAAGAAATCAACATAAATCCGATTGGGAAACTAAATAAACAATTTAAATAGGAATAATACATGCAATAAAGTTATAGTCATAAGTAGAAAAGGAAATAGGTACTAGGAAGGATGAGGAGAAGAATAGTAATGCAGTCTTAGTAAATAGTTTGACAGTGTTGTTTGATAGGTGGGGGCTGCCTTTATAGGGAAACAATAGTTGAGAACAGCAACTAATATATTAAGATAGGTTTATTTAGACATTAATTTTCATGCTGTTTTGTACTTATTGTTGTTCGTCAAGCAGGACATGTGGATGAATGGATACACACATATATAGAAAATGCATCCAAATGAATATCCAAGTATACATAATTTCTAACTGCCCATTGCATTCCAAGAGATACTTACATATTTGATACATCTTTGCATGTGTGTCTGCGTTTGTGTTCACATGTGCATGCGTATGTGTACATATACAGCAGAATCTCATCTGCCATCATCAGGCTTCTGCATAGAGTTTGTATGTGGGTCAGAGTCTCACAGTCTTTGGTTTTAAATTTGAGGCTAGCCTATGCTGTGCCAGGATGGTTTTTTGAAACCTGGCTTCCTAATAGATAACAGCCGTCCTTTCACACGAAGCCAAGCTGCACTGAAAGCCTCCAACACAAGAACAGAGTGTTGCCAGCCAATCAAAGCCACAAAACAGACAGAAGAAACCAGAAACACCAATCAATCAAACCCCAAGTCCAATAAACACAAGACTCCCAACCAATCAGGATGAAGAAAAAAACCATCCTGGCACAGCATAGGCTAACCTCAAATTTAAAACCAAAGACTGTGAGACTCTGACCCACATACAAACTCTATACAGAAGCCTGATGATGGCAGATGACATTCTGCCGAAACGTTGCTACAACTTTAAAAGCACAACTACAATGACGTGGGATAATACCCGAAGGAAGCTGAACAGTATATATGTAAGTACCCGTGAAAACACACACACACACACACACACACACACACACACACACATATATATATATATATATGTGCTGTTTAGCTCAGGGTTCTCTATACAGAAGCCTGAGGATGGCAGATGAGATTCTTCTGAAACGTTGCTACAACTTTAACAGAACTACAATGACGTGGGATAATACCCGAAGGAAGCTAAACAGCACACATGTAAGTACCTGCAAAAGCCTAAGAAAACATATATATATATGTATATATATATATATATATATACATTTGTTTTCTAAAGTTTTCACGGGTACTTACATGTATGGTATTCAGCTGTGTTCAGATACACATGTAAGTACCCGCAAAAGCCTAAGAAAACATATATATGAATAGAAGAGATGATTCCACCAGACTGTCAATCATTTGGAAGCCTGCACTCTCAAATAGAAAGATCTCCATGCCACAAGCCAGGCAAACACCTGGGCAAAAACAGACTCTCTCTGAAAGCTCCAACCTAACCCCCCCACCATGCACCCAGGTGAAACCCAGCTTGCTAATAAAGAGCAGCCGTCCCTTCACACGCAGCCAAGCTGCACTGAAAGCCTCCAACACAAGAACAGACTGTTGCCAGCCAATCAAAGCCACAAAACAGACAGAAGAAACCAGGAACACCAATCAATCAAACTCCAAGTCCAATGAAATAGGTCCAGGCTCCCAGCCAATCAGAATGAACCAGCCTCAAATTTAAAAACCAGGAGCTGTAAGACCCACATCCATACAGAAGCCTGATGATGGCAGATGAGATTCTGCTGAAACGTTGCTACAACTTTAACAGAACTACAATGACGTGGGATAATACCCGAAGGAAGCTGAACAGCACACATGTAAGTACCCGCGATAACTTAAAAAAAACAAATATATATATATATATATATATATATATATATATATATATATATATATATATGCAGTCTTGATCCCTCTAATTATGTTGCTGTTCTGTAGGTCAGGATCAAGATGGTCTTACATGATTCTCTGATATTTGGCAGAGCCATTTCCCAGGTCCTCGGGTAATTAAGGAGTGAATTTCCTTTTTTAGACCTGGCAGGTATTTATAATGGAATAATTTCCCTTGGTCGACTCTCCTGGCGCCAATGCTGATGTGATTTTAGTGCAAAATCTTAATGCTACTTTCCTTTTCTGGCCTTTCTGATTGTAACATCAGATTGTCTCTTTTATTGTTGTATCTGTTCTGAGGGAGATTTATGAGCTCTTTTTAACGGTTACATTGTGGTTTTGTTTATGAAGTGCTTCAGTGTTTTAAAAACTATTTCACACCAGTTAGTTTTTAGTGAAGATCAATATATAGGTATTTTCAAAATTAATAAAAGTTGAAGTAAAATAAATCAGTAGAGAAATTGGGATTGACTATATACATCCTTATAAAGTACTGTATAGACTTGGTACAGTATTAAATAGTTTTGCTGTTGTTTGTATAAATACAAGGGTAAACCTGAACATTTATATTTTGTGACATATTTTTGTCTGTCACTATTGCCTTTGAGACCTCTGTATTTGGATAATTATGTGCTGAGATTAGTTTAAATAAATCAGTACAGACACAGATTGCTTACTTTAATGATGTTAAAGTAGGAATTGTGAAGAAAAGGAGCCATTTGTTTTTCGGTGGTGGTTTGGCATCAACCATCTTTAGTAAGATGGTATGTAAATAGAGTTAATTATGCAAATTATAATTATATAAAATTAAAATTACATGAAACTAAATTATGCATCTTAACCGCAGCTCTCCAGCTCATAACAGTTTTCTGATATAGTGTTCTATGCAGAACAAGCTCTCTTTGCTGCACTAAACAATCAGTTTCTATTCGTTATTTTAAAAATCAAGTTTTCCCTTTGGATATTTAGATGTTTCAAACAAGAACATGTGTTAGTCTGCGGGGAGTCCTAATAACTCGAGAGTTTCAAGATTCCAAAATCTGAACAACGTCAGTTTATTAGGCTGCATCTTAAATATGCTATTTATGCAAACCAGACAATACATTAGCATACCTATGTTTCTGTAATTTCCTGTCAGCTGGAGGGGAATCTGCCCTGTTTTTCACTCATGAATGCCCTGGGAATTGCAAAATTTTGATAGGAGAAAGTAGGAAACCCACTCTCACTCTCAGTTTCTCACTTTTCAAAAGATATATTTGTATCTCTGCCTCTTTTTTCTTAAAGATGGGAGAATGACAGTTATCTAGGTTCATATGGAACTTCATAATGATACACAATGCCTATAGCAATAACTAGTTCTGTACAAAGACTGCAGAAGGAGCCAAGTGCATTTGAACCCACGAAAAGGAATCATTTTCAAATAACTTGAAAATTGGGCTAATTTGGTATTTCTAATGTGCTTATAACCTGGGGTACTTTCCCTTTGTTAGGAGAATCTGACAGGACTGAATTGTGAATTTCATAAGTATAGGAGTATGAATATGGACAGAAGTATGTTAGATGTAAATTTTTAAAAACTATTTTGCCAGTTCCTGAAGAAGTAAACATGATATAGGCTAAAAAGCACCTTGCATAATTCTGCACCATTTGAAGGCAATATTTCAAAATACCCTATCCAGGATAGATCTTTGTCAAACTACAGCCAAAATATATTGCTGTGAGAGAGTGTGTTTGTAAGTATGTAAGGAGAGTTAAATGCAAATAGGAGCTGAGGCCCCTTCCCTGTGAACAGTTCCAGTCAGGTGGGGGCTATTCACTAAAGCATGACAGGCAGCATGCAGGCCGCAAGGGGATATTGATTACTTTTACAGTGTAAACTGACACAGACTATTTGGATGATGTAATGAAGACAGATGATTCTGGTCTCTTCTCAGCTCAGCCTGGAGGAGGGGATGGAAAAGTGGTGGAGAGAGAAATGCATCATCAATCAGATCCTGAAGATGCACTCCATAGCTTTTCCCACCTTTGATCTTCCACCCAATCTCTTTTTCACATCCCATTTCCTCAGGCTTTTTTGTTCACACATCTTGGCTATTCTGTACACTGTCCTTTCTAACTTCCTTTGCTGCAGTGGCTCATTTTCACAGAAATAAGCTAGCTTCATATTTGACCTACCTCCATCAATGCAACAGGGCTTGCTCATTTTATTCTCATTACTATTTCCTGTCAGGGTTGAGGGTTTTTTTCCTACCGAGCCAGGGAAAACAATGGGTTTTAAGAAATGAACAACCAAAATAACAACAAGCCCGTGGGATGAATGGGATGAATGAATGAATCTACAGATCTGAATGTAGATTGACCTTCTTGCTGTCTTTGATGATTTCCAGTTTTCATGGATTTTTAATTTATTATGAGATTTTTATCCTGCCTTTATTGTTGGCCAACTCCATGTGGTATAAAAGCTCATATCTTCTATTTTCCCTACAGCAGGGGTTTCAAACTTGTGGCCTGTGGATCAGATGCATCACGTGCTGGCCACACCCATGCCTGATTTATAAAGGAGAACAAAGTAATGATGCTACAATGCTGTGAGTTGACACCTCTGCCCTACAACTACAATGCTGTGAGGTGGGTTGGGTAAGAAAAAGAGTGATTGGCCCAAAGTTCCTCAGCCTCTGTTAATACCTAGGAGAGCACTAGACCTCATATTCTCCTGTTTTCTAACCAGCACCTTAGTCACTACTCCAGAATGACTCTTTTTACTTTTACTTTGTTTTTTACTTCTTTATCCATGACTAGAATTGTATCTTGAAAGTGTCATTTGGGAATTTTGTATACGTATAAATAGAGCAACCCATTTCAAATAATGAATGCTGAAAAGATTGTAATGACTGGAGATTGAGATTCAGGAGTGCCAGATATGTTTTTCCGCTAATACACCTTTCAGTCTGCCTTTTTTCCATGCATAGGAAGAAAACGTATGATCCCAACAAGGATCATGCAAGGAAAAAGTGGCTGCTATTTTCTCAGTGTACCATTTCTCAGAGATGACCATGTTTGGCTTTCCTAAGAATGTTGTATTTATATCTTTACACATGGCTGGTTTATTTTTGTCAGAAGCATCACAATTAAAATAATGCATCCTATATGACAACATTTAAAATATAAAATACAAGACTAAAATTTGTACACATGTGGTAGCAATATGTAAGGGAGTCTTTAACATGTGCCCCCAAGGCCTTCCTGACATGTGCCCCCAAGGCCTTCCTCCAGTATCAGTATGGTCCCTCAGGAGACACTATTTCTTATCCTTGATGCAAACTGATGATCTGTCTGAAGAGAAAATTCTTGCCTACAGAAGTCATATGTGACAGAGAGGTCTAGACAGATCTGTTTTGAAGGATAGCCACCAAGAAGGCCTCTTCTACAACTACTCCAGATGGATATTAGATGTTCAGAGACATACATGGGAGCCCCTCCCCGATTAATGAGGTTCATACTGTAGAAGAAATAGCTCAAGTAAAAGAAAAATTCAGGAAAGAAGTGAGAACATCTCCCCAGGGATTATTGCATGGAGTGGTGTTCTGAACTTATCTCCCACCTAGATGCAGAATCATTATAGTTAAATGACCTAATATATTTAACCAATTAAGACAGTTTCCTACATGGTGTTGAAAATTATCTCATAGTTCAGGGGTCTCCAACCCTAGCAACTTTAAGCCTGGTGGACTTCAACCCCCAGAATTCTGGGAGTTGAATTCTGGGAGTTGAATTCTGGGAGTTGAAGTCCACCAGGCTTAAAGCTACCAAGGTTGGAGACCCTTGCTATAGTTCTCTCCTTCAGCCAGGGTTAGGTGTAGAAGAGAGACTAGAAGCTCTGCTTTTTACCAGTTGGGGAACTATTTCTGGGCCATCTGTGGGTCTGCGTCCTAATTCTCTGTTCAGATTGTTGTAGATTGGAGTTTATCAGAAGGTCTTTTAATGCACTGAAATAAAATTTGCGACAGTTGTTGCTGTTGTTGTAATGTATTATAAAACTTGCTTGGATAGAGATCCTAGCAGGACAAAATAACTACTCCACACAGAGGCCAGCAACTTTAAGAATCATGACTACGACCATCGCTGTAAAAGCTTGGAACTCTGGATGGGGTTGGGATAAGTTTGAGGAAGGCTTGTCTACAGAATGAGAAGTAATACCCTTAGCAATGCTGTTTAATTTCTCTTAAATCAGTGTAGGGATTGAAAGAACTGAACCAAGGGGGTAGCAGTTCTGTAGCCAACATAATGTAGAAGAGACAAAACATCCTGAAATTAGATTTCAGGAGCTGTAATTAAATTAATATTTAGGCTAGCCATAGGAGGCTTGCACATTCCTAATAGCAGTTCTACCGCAGAAGTCTCATTAGGAAATCCACAATTATTTTTGGAAAGAAAAGGAAGAGCAGAAAGATTCCCTCTCTTTCCTGACTGAGAGACATTGCCCTAACATCATGTTATGCAGGTAAGTAGATAAATGTTTTTGAAGTCAGGTACTGGTGTTCCAGTGCCGTAATATGATATGTGTTGTAACCATATTTACTTATGTATGTATTTATTGGATTTATACCATCCCTTGTGTTCTCTTTAAAGGTTGAGAAAGACCTAGATAAATTTTGATTTATCTACTGCTGATCCTTGATATAAAGTGAAGTGGCCAAAGGGCATTTTATTCCTGTGATGAATTACATTAATATGAAAAAAGAGTTCTAAAAGGAAGGAAACATAATATGTTCCCAGAATGCAGCCACTATATGAAGGTTTTCTTAGAAGCCTATTTTTTGTACCACAAGCAGGATGTTCCCATAACTGCGATGGTCAGTTTAATGCAGAGTCCTAAAATCAGATGGTTGGACATTTCTCCAAAGTAAACTTGCTTCAGCTAGAGTGCTCTATATTCATAGATTGCTTCCAATCTGATTGCTCATTCTGAATTTTCTCAGTATTTCCATCTAAATGACGAATTTAAATTTTCATCGCATATGCTTGTGAATGATGCTTTTGAAAATACCATCATGTTGTAAGTATTGCTTTGAAGTTCACAAAGATGGCAGGTTTTTTTGCTCATTAGTCTTTACAACATTTGTGAATCTCTAATCTGGGCATACCTGAATAGTTAATCCTTGCATGTAGAACTGGGAACATGAAGGATGCTTTTGGATAGGTAAGCGTCTAGTGCTACCAATCAAAAGACATTGTGCAGTATTCAATCTTTGCTTCTTTAACTAGTTTTTTTGTAGCACAGAAAGAATAAAGATGGAAAAAACTGGGGGGGGGGGAGGGAACCAAACCATTTGAAGGTCAGACGTGACCTCTGATTTTCTCATAAAATTTTGTGAATGTAAGTCTGGTGGCCCAGCTATTGATGGGAACTTTATGGCTGAAGAACAGGTCAAAGTGCTTCAAACAATTAAACAAATTAAATACTTAGGATGCAGGATGTTTTAGTGTGTTTGATTAAATTCAGGCTCTATTTAGTACTTGTGTTGTGAACTAATTATTCAGCTCTACCCTTGTCCTAATTATACTCTACTAACATGTCTAACTCAGCAGACAGGTGTAGGTGCATACACAATGATACCTTTTGGTATATACCAAGAAATATATAACAAAAGGAAAGTTAGTTGCAGGGCACCTAATAGAAAACATAAAATATGTCAGTTGGGATAAAAGTACAAATAACATCCCTTTTTTTTTGCTAATCATGCATTATTTTGCTGGTACCTGTAATTCAGATCACAATGCATTATAACACAACACTTTCTATCTTTTTCTTTCAATTTGTGGACGTGGAGAAATTGGCCGGGGGGGGGGGAGACTTCTCTAGTAACAAACATGATAAATTACAAACAGCCAGTTGTATTTTCTTGCTCCCAACAATCTGGGTCCTCATTTTACCAACCTCGGAAGGGTGGAAGGCTGTATCAACCTTAAGCTGAGGGAGACAGGGAGAGAGGGGGAAACCCAGAAAAAAATTGTAAAGTAGCCTGCTCCAGAATTGCAATAGAGTTATGTTGATCACTGGGTGAGTGAAGAGAAATGTAATAGGAACTAGAAACATGTCACTGCTAAAAAGCTATACTGTACGTATGTCATGAATGTAAATCCAACTAGAATGATCCAAAGGATGCTTTGGACCATGATGTTAATGAAGAACAAGAGAAGGGAACTATGTATAGACATTTATTCCAACAATAATCATCCTCTCATATATCTCTGGCAAGCTCACAAGCAAAACTTCAGAGCAATCATCATCCCTTATTCTTCTTCTTGTAGCTTATCTAGGCAACAAGAATCCATAGAGCCATAATGACAAATGGTTTTTTTTTTTTTTTTTAATCTCTTGGCTGTCATTTAGTGGTCTGGATTGTTATAGGTAGATCTGATACCCTTGAGCAATATCAAACTTCCTAGTATTAACTGAAGAAATCTGAATTTCCTAGACTGATATTGTTCTGAATTTTACAAAGCAATAATGCTTCTGGAACATCTGGCAATATAAAACCATTGATTTTGTAACATCTCATCTTTGAGTGGGCTTATTTTCTATTTGTAATGGAACATTGTTACATTAGTTCCTTTCCAAGGGGTGCTAAAACTCTCTTCATTCCCTATAAACTGAGTACTGTCACAATAAAACTTTATGGTGAGTTCCATTAACATTAAATCTATGAAAAATACAACATACATTGACAATAGGTAGTGACAGAAATGTTTCCTTACAATTCCTATTTGATTTTCGAGCTAATAGCATAGTTAAGCAGTAATTTTGTGCTCACTTATGTGGGAGAAAGCCTCAGTGAGACATAGTTTTGAATAATTCTATGTGTATGAAAAATATGGATGGGAATGGAATGTTTTGACCCTTTTTACTCGTGGACTTAATCATGCAGACCTGACAACTTTCCTCCAAACTCGTAGCCCATGAAGTAGGTGTAACAATGGTGCTTGGCTACAACTCTGTAAAAGCTAGCCAACAAAAAAGCCTCCATTAAAACCAGGGGTAGGATTCAATTTTTTTAACAACCGGTTCTGTGGGCGTGGCTAAGTTGGTGGGTGTGGTCTGCTGATCATGTGACTGGGTGGGAGTGGCCAACTCAAAATCACTCACATCAAGGGATGCTTCTCCTCACCTGGCCTCTCATGACAATGGGGATGTTGCAATAGTTGTAAGTGTGAAAAATGGTCACTTTTTTCAGTGCCATTGTAACTTTGAATGGTCACCAGTTTTAGACCCAAACTCAAAAAGGGAATATAAACTTACGTTTGAATGTCAGTCTTTTTAGCTAGCCAAGAAGCCTTGCTGAATGCCACTCATCTTGGTTCCTTGTCATTAAAAGCTTCTTTCTGGCAGCTCTGCTTCATTATTCAATTATTTCTTCAAAGTGCTAATTCCAACAGGGGAGTATTTTCTGCCAAAAGCAGTGCAAAAAGCTTAAAACAATCCTTTCCTTTTAAGAAAGTACCAGTAAAGGAAAAAAAACTCCTGTGGAGACAGTAAGTGTAGGCATACTACCAAGAATGCAAGAAGGGTGAAAAAAACAAACAAAAGGAGGATTCTTCCAACAACAGGTTCTCTGAACTGCTTAGGAAGTTAACAAATGGTTCTAGTGAATAGGTGAGAACCTGTAGAATCCCACCCTTAATTAAAACCAATGCAAGCCTTTTCCTCTTCCCTCAAACATAATTAACAATAAAACAGAGTAATTTAGGGATGAGGAAGGGGAAAGAAGCCCCAGTAAAGAAAAGAATGGTTAAACCTTACTTCCACAGGTGTTGTGATTCTCCTCAACAAATCCAATCAAGCCAGAAAAACATCTCTAAATAATACAGAGGAGATGGGATGTCAAGTCCAAAATGATGATCCTATAACTATTCCCTTTTTATAGTTATAAGGTTGAATAAAATGCACTGTTTACATTCAGGGGTGGGCTACTTGGGATCCACAAGGGTTTGGGAGAGCCCCTACCTAAAGGCCCTGTCACATCAGCCGATGGATGCAAAACATATGTAAAAAGGACACAGTGGACGAGAAAATGTTCCATCAGTTGTTATCCGCTCTCAAAAGTGCCCCAAATTTGCATAAAGAGAACGGACAACAACGGAAAGGAACGGATGGGGAGAGGACGTAGCGAGGAGGTTAAGCGGATGCTCCACGGAAGCCTAGTGGATGGAAGCGGATGGAAGTGGATGACACATCCGCAGGGCTTCCGGGGGAGCACAGCGAAGCGGACGCACAGCGGAAGGAGCGGATGCAGAGCGGATGCCTAGCAGAGGATGCGAATGCATCACAGACGCCTAGCGGATGCCTAGCGGATGCAAAGCGTTCACTGCGCATGCGGGGAGGATGCATTGCATCATCCCCGTGGATATAAAAGGATGCAGCTCGCAAGCAGGTCACCATTCAGAGGAAAGACCTGCTGCCAGACACATCTCCAGCCAACAACCATGGGGAAGAAGAGGAAGCCTGTGCCTACTCCTGCCAGCCCTGGCAAGAAGGACAGGGCCACCATCCCACCCCCTGGTTCTGACTCTGCTTCTGCTGGGGCTTCTGCTGCTCGGGCTGACTCTGTTAGTGCTGGTGCTTCTGCTGCTGCTGTTGCTGCTGCTGCTGGTGGTGGTGTGGCGGATCAGCCCCTAGAACCTCAAAGCCCGACTGATGAGGGCCCAGAAGGCCCTGCCAGAGGGAGGAAGAGGCAATTGCGCGATAGGGAGAGGAGACAGTACTCCATCGAAGAGAAACATGAGGATGAGGTGCTCGAATGGCTGAGGGAGAATGAGTACCTCTGGCGGAAGGGACACAGGCTCTATTGAGACACCAAGCAGAAGCAGGCGGCTTGGAGAGAGAAGGCGGAGAGCCTGGGCTACACTTCAGAGGTCCTCCTCGGGTGGTGGAAGCACATGCACACCTGGTACGGGAAGCTGCACCTCAAGAAGTCTGGCCAGGCCGCGGTCAAGCTCACCGACCGGGAGACCTACGTGATGGCCAAGTGCAGCTTCTTGGAGGGTGAAGTCCACCACTGAGGAGCAGCCCCTCTGTCAACCCTCTCTCTCAGGCAGCCCACAGAGAGCCAGTCCTCTTCTGGCCAAGAGTCAGCTCCTGTGTCCAGGCAGGTTTCTGTGGAGCTCCCCACAACAGAGACCCCCCCGACAGCTGCACTCCCTGTGGCGGAGCATGTGGAGGACCCCCTGACACAGTTGGAGCAAGGAGAGGCCGCTGCCACCAGAGACCAACGTACTCCCACCCACAGCTCCACCTCCACAGAAAGCAGGCAGAGAGGCAGACCGGAGGGACAGAGCCACACTGTCCTGCTGGAGATCAGGGACACCATCAAAAGCAGCGTAGATCTCCTCTCTCAGCTGGTACACACCGACTTGCCATCCTCTAACAGAAAGCCCTTCCTCACCTACGTCAACCAGACCCTCATGGACATGTCCGAATCCCAGTACCAGGTGATCAAGGAGAGGATCACAGGTCTTCTGCACAACCCTCCAGGCCCAGCTGAACCTGCTGCGACCCAGTCCAGGTCTGCTCCTCCACCTCAGGTGATGTCACAGCCCTTCCAAGGCTTTCCACAGGCCCTCACCTACCAAGGCTATGGCTAAAGGAGCTCCAGCAGCACAGGCAGCCCTTCCCAGTCCAGGCACAGGTTAATCACACGCCACCAGTGCCACCAATGCCACCGATGCCACCGATGCCACCAATGCCACCGATGTCACCTATGCCACCGATGCTACCGACGCCACAGATGCCACAGATGCCACCGACGTCTCACCTCGCTCACCTGCAGATCAGACAGCTCCACTACACTCCTCCTTCCTCCACCCCACTGTCAAGCCCGGCCTCAGAACATCTGTCATCGGTCTTGGGACTGACACCCCATGTCATGGAGGAAGGTGCTCTCAACATCACAGGACTGAGCCAGCTCTCTGAGAGCTTCCTCCACACACCATCCCCTGTTGTCCTCTCTGGGCCAGGCACCCCAATGGCATCTCAGACCAGCACTCCAGCAGTAGCCACCTCCACAGCCCCTGGACCCTTCATCCCTGAGACCATGGGCACATCTCAGAGTGACTGAGAAGAGTGCCAGAGACTGGGTTGTTTACCTGTTGACTTTATCTTTGCTTGGGACACTTTACTTGGATCATTTTGCTTTTACAGTTTGTCATGAATAAAATAAATCTTTGCTTCACACACTTGCTTCAGTTCTTTTAGTCAATAAATGGTTTAAGCCTTTGCATGCTTGTGGGATGGGTAAGGATAGCAGTGGGATGGGCAGGGATACCTGTGGGATGGGTAATAGCTGTGGGATGGGTTAGGATAGCAGTGGGATGGGCAGGTATACCTGTGGGATGGGTAATAGCTGTGGGATGGGTAATAGCTGTGGGATGGGTTAGGATAGCAGTGGGATGGGCAGGGATACATGTGGGATGGGTAATAGCTGTGGGATAGATAAACCTCCAGTGCAAGCATTGTGGGACTGTATGGTCCACCTTCCCAGGTGCCACACCTATGGCCCTTTATTATCAATAACAATTTAATCATTCATCAACACATTTCAACATAAACACAACTCTTTATTAAATGCCCTGTTCATTGTAGGGCCACTCAACATACATGGCCCAATCTCATCAGTGTGATGAGACAGGCTGAAGGAAGCATCCATTAAGCATCTACCATCTTGTCTTGCCACTCCCCTGCTCCAGCTGGGGAGTTGCACCAGTGTTTCAGGAGGTTGTGCTGCTTCTTCCCTTCATGTGAAGCTCTGTTGGGGCCTTGCACATCCACAGTATCTATCAGGTTTTGCCCTTGCCTCCATTCACCAGGCTCCATGTCCCCATTGCCTTGTTGGTGGTCCACAAGCCTGTTCTGCAACACTGGGTAGCAGGTGCGCATGAGATTGTGCAGGATGCAGCAAGCTTCCACGATGTTCCTCACAGTCTCTGGGCAATGCTGCATGGTGGTGAGAAGTACCTGGAACCTGTTGGCCAGGATGCCAAAGGCATTCTCCATCACCCGTCTTTCCCTGGACAGCCTGTAGTTGAAGATCCTCTCTTCACGGGTGAGGCATCTGGAAGTGTAGGGCTTCATGAGGTAGGTTCTGAGGGAGAAGGCGTTATCCCCCACGATGAAGTAGGGCACATCTTGTGTGTGGTTGGGCAGGGGGTCTGGATCTGGGAAGCCCATGATGAGGTTGTGTTCCAGCCCCTCCTTGAGGTCACTGGCGTTGTATACCTGGGCATCTGAACCTGACCCGTTGCCTGAAGCATCGATGTACATGAACTTGTAGTCAGCATCGACCATGGCGAAGAGGATGATGCTGAAGAAGCATAGTTGAAATAAGTGGACCCTGACTTGGCTGGCGCTTTGTAGGCCACGTGCTTGCCATCGATGGCTCCAATGGTGTGGGGGAAGTTCCACCTCTGATACCACTGCTCTGCAACTTTCTTCCATCCTTCTTCAGTGGAGGGGCACTGGAGGAGCTCCTCCAGGTTTTCTTCGATGATGGCCTGCACCACTTCTCTGACCACAATGCTGATGGTGTTGTGTGGCACCCTCCAGCCATACTGCATGTTCCTGTATGTGGTCCCGGAGCCAGGTGGCGCAGAGTGAGTGCCACCTTGAGCCCAGGTTCCAGGCTGGGCCGGAAGTTGGTGTTTGCCTTGGTCAACCTGGGTCTCAGATGCTCCACAACTTCGTCAAACATGGCTGGCAGCATCCTCATGAAGTTCTGTAATGCACGAGTGTCTTCGTTCCTCAGCTCCACCATCAGCTTGTCATACAGTTCGTACTCGGCTCTTCTCGCAATCCATCTTCGGACTCAGACACTTCTTGGACGCCTCCTTGTCTTCCTGTAGAACAGGTGAAAGAGCCTGTAAATGGCTTCGCACTGTTGCAGAACAATGGTGGCTACCAAAAGGAGTGTGTTACGATCCATGGTGGAGATGACTGGATGCTGTGGAAGAGCAAGAGCCAGATGAAGGCTGTAGAGGTCTGCACAGCAGGGCTGCTGTACTGAAAGTGAGATCCAGGTGATTTCTCCCCCTTTTTATAGGAAATATCGTTTTTCCGCTCAGTGTCCTTTTGCATCCTCTAGGCATCCTCCAGACATCCTAAATATCTGAGATACGTCCCCTATACAAATGTTTTTTCCATGTTAATGCTTTATATGTGAGCTGCATCTGCTTTCATCCTTTCTCCGTCCACGCTACTAACGCTGCGTGTCTGTTCCGCGTCTGTTTCGCTTCCTCCCTATGTCCGTTTTCCGCTGGAGCGGATCTGAGTTGCGCGGATGCGCAATGGATTCCTAGCGGATATAGCGGATGCGTAACGGATGACGACGGACCTATAATGGATGTTCCCCGTATGCGTAGCGGATGTAGAATGGACGCGTTGGATACTTTATCCGCTCAAAACTTTTGTGCAGCTCAAAACTTTTTGAGCGGATGAAATCTCAATAGATGGATGCTGGATGGATAGAGAGTATGAAAAACAGACACAGTGAGTACAGAACGGAAGCATCGCGTTAACCAATGGATGGCAAGTGTTTCTCTCCGTTTTACATCCTCTTTCCATCCGTTGGTGCTGTTTGACATGGGCTTAAGATTCTGTGTAGTTTGGAGAACCCTCAAATCCCACTCCTGGCTGGCCCCGCCCACCCTACCCCTCCCCTCCCAGGAATCCCCACACAGTCCATTTTGGATGCAGGTAAGTGCAGGATGTATGTGGAGGCTCAAGGAGGGCAAAAATGGTCTTCCTGAAAGTTCGGGAGGGCCGGAAATGGGACTGTTTCTGACTTCCAGAGAGCCTTCAGAGCCCAGGGAGGCTGATTTTGCTCTTCCAGAGTGTTGAGGAAAGCCTCCTGAGGGGCAGGCAAAAATGCCATGGTGCAGGAGGCCGACTAAGCCATGCTCACCATGGCTAACCGGGAAGAGAACTGGTTGCTAAAATTTTTGAAGCCCACCCCTGCTTTCATTGGGCACTCTTTATTGTATGTGTGTGTGGGGGGGCTGCACATAGGTGCAGCCCTCCCCCGACAATGTTCTTTGAAAGTTGGCAGCTGAAAAAGTGATGCCCTATTCCCAATTCAACCACTGTATCACCCATCAGAGCAGGTGATGGTCTGTGCATACTAGTCCTGCAGTCCTCTGGGAATTTCTTTGGGGTACATTCTGCTCCTTAGATTATGCTCAGAGGCCCAGAAAGGTAGATTGCCAGAATATGTAAATGTGTACTTGTGCCTGGGTTCAAATAAATATACATACAGTTTTCCGTTGGTCTCCTGACCTAAGAAGCAGAGACATCAAGATGTCATCCTGGTGGCTCTATTACTATAGATAATAATCCTCATATATTATTTGAAAACTGAAAAGAATTTTGTGTGTTTGCATTGAGTGTGTGAATGGACCTGTACAACTGGAAAGTGAGAAGATGGAGATTTCTGTACAGAAGAGGTCATGTGGTTTTTAATTCTTGGAAGGGAGGCTTTGTCTCTGCCCAGTGTCAGGCATGCAGATCCTATAAAGTTATCTCAAAGGATCTTATCCTTGATTGGAGTTTCTATAGAATTTTAGTAGCCTCTATTGCAAGGCATACATTTAATCATTATGGACAGGACATCCTTTGGAGAGAGTTAGAGCTAGCTTGACTACAGTTATCCAGAGGTGGTATTCAGCAGATTCTGCAGTATTCAGGAAATTTTGCGTAGTTCGGAGAACCGGCAAATACCACCTCTGACTGGCCCCACCCCCATCTATTCTCTGCCTCCTGAATCCCAACTGATCAGCTTCTTTTGTTGCCTTGAACAGAACAGAACTGGAAAGTAGGTTAGTGGGGTGTGGAGGGAATGGATTTTGCAGTAACCTTCCCCCTGGAGTGGGGTGGGAATGGAAATTTTACAGTATCCTTCCCCTTCCATGCCCACCAAGCCATGCCAAACCCACCAAGCCACACCCATAGAACCAGTAGTAGTGAGTAGTAGGAGTGAGCCAGGGGTAGGATTCAACCAGCATTACTACCAGTATGGTATTTGCGTTTTGCTGCACATGCATGTACTACACCATTAGCTGAGCCATCGGGACAGCTGATAAGCACTCTGCGCGGGTGCGCAGCATTTCAAAAAGCACTTTTCCCCTGCTTTTTCAACTTCAGCTGTGCCACACAAAGCAGCTGAAGTTGAAAAAGCAGGAAATAAAGGTCAGGTAAGAGCCCAGGTGGGCATGTGAGCCAAACAGCAGCCGATATAGAACCAGTTCTGTGTCTGCTGCTCTTCAGAGCTACCAGTTCTATAGAGCTGGACATCCCACCCCTGGAGTGAGCATCCTTTTAGAGGAAGGAATTAAAATAGCGAAATGTTTCTTAGTGCCAATTTATTTCACTGGAAAAATGTAAATTGGGCATTGGGATTTGCTCACAAAAGCGACTCTATCACAGTGTTAATGTTTCTAAAATGGAACCCTGAAAAAAGATCCTAAATAGGATTCCTTTTTAAATTCATATCTAAAATATATATTTTTTTAAAAAATAAGAAGACCAAGTGTTGCATAAAGCTTCCACATATAAGCAGGCTTCCAATGCCTTTTAAACAGCAGCCTATAAATGTAATTGTTATCTCAGAAAAAGCCCTCACAGGGACAATGCAAAAGCATAAAAATACAGAGGGAGGGACTCTGATGAACAATGGATAGCTAAATATATACAGGAATTGCCTGGTTTTGAGAGACAGAATTATTATTTGTGATGTCTTTGCTTCGAATCCAAAAATGGAGAATGGTAACATAAAAATACCCTTAAAACAATATTTCCTCTTTTAAAACCTGGTCTCAGTTAGAGAGACAGACACCCAAAGAATGCAGCCTATTCACCAGAGGAGGAGAGACTGCAAATTAATTTGAGGCTTTTTTTTTTTCACTTTGGAATTAATTAGGTTCTTAATTGAGGCTTCTCACTGGGTAATCATGCCCAAATCTCTGAGCCTGCCTAAGCAG
>BLBF01000062.1:10374903-10434752 GCA_015471245.1 Laticauda colubrina
CTTCTCTTCTCTTCTCTTCTCTTCTCTTCTCTTCTCTTCTCTTCTCTAGTGTAATTTGGAAACCTAGTTGCAGAATAATCTCCTGAAGCAAATTAAATTAAGAACTGAACTTTTTGAACTCTTGGGCCATTTATGTAGCACCTTAGATCAAACAAGTGATATGTTAGGACACTTCTTTATCTACAGACTAGTTTCTTCTGCACTTCTGAGGTTCTTTCTTAGATGTAAAAATGGTTAAAAAAATTCATGTTGAGCTGGAACTCCTACTGATTACAAAGGCATGACCTGTTTTTCTTGAAAAAAATAGAGAATAGATTTGCCAAAGTTTTCTACTACATTCCCCCCCCCCCCAGTTTTTCCAGTAAAAATGTCCAGGGTTTTTCTGATGATTTTCTATCCAAATATTAATGAAGACTTAGCTTTTGAAAGATCAGCCAAGGATGGGCATTTTCAGGAAAAGAAAAGGGGAGCAATGTGATGATGCAATTAACATCAGTTAAAGAATCCTCATCACTTGTGTTATGATGCCATGATAAACACAACCTCCTTGTGTCTTTTTATGGATGTCCATGAAGCCAACGTCTCTGTTACCATTGGAGTTGAACATCTTTTAGATACATTCTCAGTTTATATTCTCAATCCACTAGCCTTATTGTGTGAATTGTTCTCTAATCTATCTCCTATATCTTTCTGAGCACTTAATAGATGTACCAAGGCTTCTGCTACTCATGGCTTTTAGCCTTTTTTTTTTTTTTTTACATGACTACTATCTCTATAATTATTTCCCATCTATTGGGGCAATAGGGATTGATGGTAGGTAAAAGTTTTTCTTTTTTTCCTTTACCCCCAGGCACACATAGCATCTCTGCTTCTTAGGGGAATTGCTACTTTAAACAGCAGTAATTGAAAAGGACAGGGAAGCTAAGGAGCCCAGTAAATGTTGAAATGGAGCAAAATGGAACCAATCTAATGTCATTGGGTCTTGCATTCCAGAAGCTGCCTTGATTAATTATTCTCTAACTAGTGTCAACAAAATGCCAGCAAGCAGATGGAATACTCAGGGAATTTCATAGGAGATTCCACTATTTCCCCCTCTCCTTTTCTTGCCTTTAATTTCTTTTCCTTCTTCCCAAAACTTCATTTTAAAGGATGAATAGTCTTGGTGTAGAGAGCAGTTATTGATATGGATATGATGGTGATGGAAGTTCATGTATTTCCCTATTTAGATGAGGTTTGCTTTAGAGCTGAGAGAATTTTCCTTTGACTTACACAATATAGTTTTGAAATAATTCTAGATGGACCAATACTTTCTTACATTCATGGTCTATTCTACTGTGAGCATCAAGCCAAATCCAAAAACACGAAGAAGTTTTCAGAAGCTTGGCATTCAGATAAATCAGCCATCAATAGATACATAAAGTGAAACCATGTTTACGCATGATTCAAAAGAGACAATAGAAAGCTAAGAAAGAAACAAGAAGACCAGAACACTTCCTTTTCAGCAATCAGAAACCAGATTAGCTGGGATTAACAATAGAAGAACTTTCAAGCAATAAACAATATTCTAATCAAGAAACTACCAAGAAGAAAACCAAACCTCCACCCAAACTGGAAGGGCTACTGTGTATAAACAGGGAGCAAACTGCACCCTCACTTACTCTGATGATGTTACCTAATTGAGTAGTGAAATATTGGCAAGCAATAATGACCAAAGTCAGCAGACACCAAAGATTCTACAGTTCAATCCTGAGTTATATATATTTTCTTCTATTGGAACTATCTACTTAAATTGATTAAATTCTGATGCAAGGTCTTCTTTGCAACAAACAGCCTACCTTTCCAACATGCAGTATGAATGCATTGAAGCACCTCCAAAGACATCGGCAACAGTTCGTCTTCCTAACTTACTGATATTAAGAATTTAAGCATGGTACACATCCAACAATGTAGCAGTATTTCCATCTTTTGTACTTAATTGATATTAAGTTAATTGTATTGTTTCAACCAATTATTTTATTACAGATATATCCAGACAATGTAAAAATAGTAGTGCAATAGCTGGCCTCTTTTTACATTTTTGACATGTCTAACTTTTTTGTTAGACTCAGGAGGAATCTTCCCATCTTCCTTTTACAGGAATTGGATTAGCACCACAATAATTGTTCATGAAAGCATTCCTTGTAACTGGGGGTAGGAGAAAAAATTTGAAAACATTTGATCAAATAAATTCAGCTACCTGGCAGAGGTAAGGGAAAAACTCTCCTATAGACTAAAAGAAAGTTGCCATTCTTTAATTTGTGTATTACTCAACACAATGAATGAAGAAGCAGAATAGTTCTTCTAGCCTTGCAGATAAATGCAAATGTTAATAGGCTATTTCCTAGTTCTGCTTGTTTGTTTCTTGCCAGCTAAAATACTTACCCTAAGTAGACTAGTAAAAATATTTTCTGTTAGGAAGAAGAATCACAAGAGTTGGAGAGCACTTTTGAGACCATCCAGTCCTGCTTAACTCTTAATTGAGTATGGGTGCGCCAAACTGTTCTTTGCCAATGTCTTGCATTTCCACACTAAATATAACCGGAGGAGTTTTTCTTTTGATTCTAGTATGAAAAGTCAGCAAGCTGGAGGAAAGAGAGTAATCTGTTTTCCCATGTGCTTACTCACTTGCATGGAATCTGATGTGCACTGAATTTATGGTTGCCTTTTAATCAGGAAAATTTCGAGTTGATGTAACTTGTAGCCAAGCATCCTGTTACTTGCTATTTATGGCTATATGACTTTATACATTGTCCATTTTTGAAAAGAGAATGGTCCAGGCTGTCCTATCAACCTCTGGATCTCAACACTGATACTGAGAGAATGAAAAACTATATGTTTCCAACTTCTTTCATTATTTTTATAGTAATATTCTATCAAGAAAGATAAACTGGATGGTCTACTGGAGAATGCAAAGGGCAATTAACCTGAGAGAAAAAAAAAATAACAATGCAAGATTTAGAATAAGTCAATGAAAGATAAATAAGAGCAAAGGTCAGAATAGTCAAACAATGGCCCTTCTAGTAGGACCATATATGGCTGAGAAATATAGATAAATATGGCTGAGAAATGTAGACAAAGTGAAAGTGCCATTCTGACCAAGAGGAAGAGAAAGTAGTCTACTTCAAATTATGAATTTCAAGACAGTTGCTAAGGGTATCATGGGCTGCAAGTAGAACCAATCAATCAATCTTGCTTCCTCCTTAAGGCATTTCTAGGCAAGCAAAAGCTCACATTTTTAGATATGTGATAGAGTAGAAAAAAATGTTTAGCTTTGACAAAATTGTGGAAATAGAAGGGGAAGACAATGGATAAAATCAAAGACAGTAACATAAATATAATAAAGGCAAAAGAGGCAGTCACCTTGCAACCTCCAAAGTAGTGGTAGGTTTCAAATTTTTTTACTACTACTTCTGGGGGAGTGGCTTGTTTGGTGGGCATGGCTTGGTGGTCATGTGACTGGGTGGGTGTGGCCAACCTGGCAAGATGGTGTGGCACCTTGCTGCGAGTTGTGTCGAGTTGCACACACCCATTCAGTCACATGACCGATGCTGCAGAGACATGGTGATTTCCTACATATCTCCCCCCACCCACCCTTGGGCTGACCAAAAAAAAAGCCAAACTAAAGATCGTGACTGCTTGCCGAGTCTGCCTGCCGAATGGGTTTTGTTTCGGGGTGGTTTTTATTTTGTTTTTTGCCAGAAGATAAGTTTTTTGCCCTCGGAGATAAATTTGTACCACCAAATCTTACTGTACCTCATTGTTGCAGTGCTGCCTGTTGCTGCTGTGAGTGCTACTACGGCTGTCTGGCTGCCCAAGTAAAGAACCATACTGGCTCAGGGAGACTGTGAGGAGCAAGAGGGGAAGCCAAGGCGCATGCCCCAGAGCAGCCAACTTCACTGTCTCTTGCTCTGGTTAGGCGCTCCTGGTGTGCACAAGGAGTGGGAAGGGAGGCAGACACCATACAGTTGTGTTTGAAAAGCCCAAGACTTCTCATGTATTTGGCTTCTGGCACCAAAAGAGGTGCCAGAAGGCTCTTTCGGCATGAGAAGCCTCCTGCAATCTGGCTATTTCTCTCCTCTTCCTTGGTCATACAGAACAAACAGGCAACCACCAGGTTGTGGGAAGCTTCTTGCGCCAAAAGAGGCAGCTAGATGAGGCTTCTTGCACCGAAAAAGGGGCAGCAGGGGAAGACTTCTTGTGCTGAAAAAGAGGTAGCTGGAGGCAGCTCTTTTTTGGTGTGAGAAGCCTCCTCCAGCTGTCCCTTTTTTGGTGTGAGAACCCTGTAGCTGCCGCTCCACTTCTCCAAAGGGCCAGCGCATGTTGTACCTTTTTTGGTGGGGCTGGAGAACATGTGGCAGTTGCAGGCTTCTTGCAGCAAAAATTACTGATCTCCAGCTTCATTCTGCTTCTCCAATGGTCCAGCACTGCCCTGTTCCATGTGCCGGCTGCTCAGACTTGCCAGGCCCTGCACATAGAACAGGGCATGCTTTTTTCGGTGAGGCTGGATGCCACACCAAAAAAAGCATGCAGCATCTGCAGGCATCTCAAGACAAAGGGGGCGAGAAGCCCAGGACATTTGCCACACACCTGCTGGCTGGCCAGGGTAGACCAGGCCAGGCTGGAAGAGGCACATCCACCAGGAGAAGGAAGAAAGCATGATCCAGGAGGCCGGGCAGGTGGGCAGATGTCCCAGGGCTGCTGCACTTGTGTACTGCATGGGTAGCGGCTGCACATGCAGTGCGCATGTGCAGCAGTCCCAGGATATTTGCCTGAGCTGTGCCGGGGCCGCCATATGTTCGGGAGAGCTAGGAGAGCAATCAGGGCAAGTGAGCGACTGGGCGACCAGGCAACTGGGTCAGGGTTGGTGGTCGCCACTGGTTTGGCAACCCATGCCAAATCACCACTACCGGTTCTCCCTAACCAGTGCACACTGGCTGAATACCCCCTCTGCTCCAAAGACAGGAGTATCCCCAATGCCACTTGCTTTTTTATAAGATCTTATTGTATGGGTTAGGTCTGCCATATATGAATCCAAAAATTGTGATGATTATTGAAGAGCAGCAAATCACTAATGTGTTTTGCATTTCTTTGCTGCCATATCTGTTGGAGTTTTGTAGGCCAGCAATGAAACTTCAGTAGGAGACACAGACAAGAAGTAGCATGGAAGGAGGCAGGAAGTGAGCAAGGGTAGAGTTACCTTCCACCATCTTGTGTGCTGGTCTTCTTCAGCTATTGATCACAGTAAAAAAGATTATCATAAAGAGGTACAGAGATATTTATTTTTAGCATCTGTGCTAAAGCATTAGCATTGTGATGGTCTGTATTTTTCAACCCAGCTCTGGCATGCCATAAAAGGCTGTTCTGCACTACAGCAACCATATTTAGAGAACATAAGTGGATGATGTTGCTTTCAACTGGGGTCCAAGTCATTGTGGAGGCAGTCTGTCATTATATTTGTCTGTTTCACTTCTAAAGCAGTGTCTTTGTGCTGCTTTTGGCACCATCAGCAGCATTTCACCTAGGTGCTGTTGGACATCTGAGCTGCTACAAGTCACAGGCTAATGATTTTCAGAGGCATTTGAGATCTCCCATGAAACCAAAGAGCCATTTTCCCCTTTTCATTTGCCAAGCCTTCTAATGGACTCTTGAGCTACAGACCTTACAAGAATGATAGAAGGAGTGTGCATGTCATTATGTACATATATATGAAATGGCATTTATCTGCTCAGGCCCACAGAAATATTCTATGGGATCAGAGAACTGTTGAGGGAAGAGAAGTGGGGGGAGGGGGAAGTGACTCCCACCTCCTGAGTTAAAGCTCCTTAACCAACCCAGGAGAGAAGGCATAACAATATCTCATCAGCAGTTTTTGATATGACCAGTGATCTTCCCCAAAAATGAATGGACATTTCACGAGAAGAGTTATCCACTCCTCTACTCATTGTAGAATACTTTATGCAGACTTGAAATTCTAGACCTAGAAAAACTAGAACAATGCCGCCTTCAGTGCAATCTAAGTATAGTATATAAAATTATACATTGCAATGTCCTACCTGTCAATGAATACTTCAGCTTCAGCTATAACAATACAAGAGCACACAATAGATACAAACTCAAGGTTAACTGCACCAAACTTGATTGCAGGAAATACGACTTCAGCAACAGAGTGATCAATATCTGGAATACTCTACCTGACTCTGTGGTTTCTTCCCCAAACTCCAAAAACTTCAACCTTAGACTGTCTACTATTGACCTCACTCCTTTCCTAAGAGCTCTGTAGGGGGAGTGCATAAGCACACCAATGTGCCTACCGTCACATACTTATACCTATTATCTTGTAAGCGATTGACAAATCAAATAAATAATAATAAATAAATATATATATATATATATATATATATAAATATATAAATAAATAAGATTAGTTGGGTGCTACTGTGCCTAAATCTATAGGGTTACCCTTACAGGAGGAAAGAATGGAGTGACTGGCCTTCAGTTGTCACTTCTCTGATTCCATGATATAATCTTCCCCATAATCAAGCTGCCATTCCCCGTGGAATAGGTAGTGCAGGACTAATTTGATGGTGTGGGGATGTTTTTCACACATGTGCCATGATCCGCTGCACACATGTGAAATAGTAGCCTCTCCTAAATTGGTCCTACATGAGGGTAGGATGGAATGACAGCATTTCCTTCGGGGGGGGGGGGTCACCATGAATTGAACCTAACCTAATAGCAATTAACTAATTTTCTTACCCTGTAATGTTTCTTACCCTGTTTCTTACCCATGGCATGCATGGTTTTTTTTTTTCAGCCAATGATTTTATCTTTAGTACAATTATGTGAGTCAGTTTAGGCTGACTCACTTCATGAAAGTTTATCCAGAATGGTTCTACAACAAAAAATCAGGGCTCTGATAGCACCTTTTCAGACTTATACATTTTATTAAAGACATAAATTTTCATCAGCTTGGATTTCCTCAGTCATAGTTGATTAATCAAGGATTCTTATGAAGTGGATATGTAGTCATTTACTAGAAATGAAGTATATAGATATCTTGAACATTTGTAGGATAGACTGACAATGAAATGTCTACAGATCAGGTTTATTAATTTGTTTCAATATCTTACTGTTTTTCCTGTCTTTTTCCTCTATGTTTATTTCTTAATATATTCCCTTATTAACAGCCATAATATGATACCAATTTATAATTTATTTTGTCTGAGTTGCAAACTGTCCCCATTCCTGGAAAAGCTCTCACCTAACAATTGGTCTAGATAATTACATTACCAAATACTGTATATGTAGACACATTTGAATATATTTTAGAAAAGTCTCGTTAAGGAGTTTCCCTCTATTGAGGGATTTGGGCTATGTAGAAACTACTACTGCACACCACAGAAAGGAATAGAGATACAAAGATTTTCTTCATCTTTATAAAAAGATGTGAATTTGAGGGGCATGGCAGGATTGTATCGACATAAGGGTGAGATTAACCTCAATGACTTCTGCTTCTTATTCTTGCATTCAGTGAATTAAGAATTATTTTGTTTGAAAAGAGCTACAATTTTGTATCTCTCTCTCTTATTTTTATGTGACCTAAAGATGGAGAAGAAATATGATGTACATTCCTTAGAGAACATGAATAAGAAATCTAGAAAAATTCTGTAAGTGAAAATTTTGTATCCAGTGTTATGATGCAAGACTATTTTTTCCCCTTGCTTTTACCTATGTGACCCTGAAAAATCACTAGACGTTGCCTGAAAAATTCTCATTCGTTGATCAGGCACTCTGGAGTTTACAAAAATTATTCTTTATCAGTATGATATAAGAATGAAGGCCACATTGACCTCCCCACCACAGCTGAAATAAAAAGCTCCCAAGGTCTGAAATAATGTATTGTCTCTTCCTAAACTTACTCCTGCTTAAGGCCCTGTCACACTGGCCGACGGATGCAAAACGTTTGTAAAAAGGACACAGCGGATGAGAAAAATGTTCCATCCATTGTTATCCGCTCTCAAAAGGGGCAAAAATTTGCATAACCGGAGTGGATAACACGGAAAGGAACAGACGGGGGGAGGACGCAGGGCAGATGGAAAGCAGATGCGGAACAGAAGCCTAGCGGATGGAAGCGGGTGAGAGCGGATAGGTCCCCTCTGCGAACGTTTTTTCTGTTTTTATGCTTTGTTTGCGAGCTGCATCCATTTTCATCCTTTCTCCGTCTGTTCTACTAACGCTGCGCGTCCGTTACGCATCTGTTCTGCTTCTTCCCTGCGTCCGTTTACTGCTGGAGCGGATTTGTGTTGCGCAGATGCGCAGTGGATGCCTAGCGGATATAGCAGATGTGTAACAGATGACAACGGATGCAGAACGGATGTCCCCCGTATGCCAAGTGGATGCAGAACCGACGCGTTGGATACATTTTCCGCTCAAAAGTTTTGAGCAGCTCAAAACCTTTTGAGCGGATGAAATGTCAATAGACAGATGCTGGACAGATAGAGAGGATGAAAAACGGAGGCAGTGAGTACAGAACGGATGCATCGCGTTAACCAATGGATGGCAAGTGTTTCTCTCCATTTTACATCCTCTTTCCATCCGTTGGTGCAGTGTGACATGGGCTTTAGGTATAAAAGAGAGGTCTCTCATTTTTTAATCTTTCTGAATGATACGTGTATATGCATGTTCATTTCTATACAATAGGAAAAGTTATTCAATTTATTCCTTGTGCATCAAAGATAAAGACGCCCTCAAGTCAGTCTCATTTCTTGATAATTCCATCCATGAAAATACCTTGGCAGGGTTTGCGACTGTTTCCTTCTGAAATGTTTTTTCCACACTTATGTGCAATTATGTGCAGTATAACAGCTGTAAGGAGGCAGTGTGGTATCGTTGCTGAGATGTTTAGAGCTGTTTAGAGCTGCTTTGACTCAGTTTCTCCAGTGAGCTCTTATCCCATTACCCATCTGAGCTTCAACAGAATGAGATGATGTGGTCCTTTAGATCAGGGGACTCCAACCTTGGCAACTTTAAGCAAGCTGGCTGAGGAAATCTCGGTGTTGAAGTCCACAAGTCTTAAAGTTGACAAGGTTAGAGTCTTCTGCTTTAGATCATCTACCAGGGATGTGAAACTAGTGGCCCAAGGGCCAGATGTGTCATGCACAGGTCACTCCCACCCCAGCTCCATGAAGGGAAAAAATGTTGTGAAACATCACGTGACAGCAATGTGATGCCACGAGTTTGACACCCGTGATCTACCCTAACTTCATGTATCAATCTTTCTGACTGGAAATTTGGAGAACTTGTAGTCCTAAAACAACAGGTTGGCTGGTTTAAATGAAAGCCCAAAATCTGGACACTTACTTGAAATTCACATCCTAATCTCAATGGTCTCAAAAAATCAATCCAAACCTATTCTTGAAGATAAAACAAGTTGACAGGCTTTAAAAGTTAATGTATTGATGCTTCACGGTTAGTAATAGCAACCCTGCCCCAGAGAAAAGAAAGTAGGCATAGGGAGCCTTTAATCTTGGAGGGAAACAGCATGGTGTAAGGAATGAAGTGTCAACCCTTGTAGATTACTAAATCACAGAATCTACTAAATAAATTAATATAGTTAGCCTGGGAAAGTTCATATTTCCACACCAAAAGACTGAATTATCCTGGACCAGCTTTAACCTAATCCATTTATCACTATTCATAAAGATAAACAGTGGGATTAAAGATAAAAAGGCCACCTGGAACCTTTAGAAAAAAAGTGAGAGATAACAGTTGTGCAAAATAAATAGCATTTCTCTCCTCAGAGGCAACTTTGGGATTAATAGCAATTGCACTTAGACTTATATACCTCTTCATAGTGCTTTTATAGCCTTCTCTAAGCGGTTTTACAGAGTCAGCATATTTCCCCCAGCAATCTGGCTCCTCACTTTACTGACTTCAGAAGGATGGAAGGCTGATCAACCTTGAGCCTGGTGAGATTCAAACTGCCAAATTGCAGGCAGACAGCAGTCAGCAAAAGTAGCCTGTAGTACTGCACTCTAACCATTGTGCCACCACAGCTCTTTGTGGATAACCACCTCTTTTTTTCCACATCTCAAATAGGTACTATGTTGCAAGTCACTCCTGATAATGCTAGCATCATGTATATTGTATCTGTGAACTGCACAGCCAGTGTTTCTATTTGGTGACAATTGTTGTACTCTTAGAACATCTGCTCCTGGATGACCCACTAGTTGATTGCAGAGAGCCCTAACCAAAAGGGGGATTCTTTTGTTGAACAAATATTGTACGAGACAGCCTTCTGACTTCCTATTCCTCTCTATTTTGGAGGAGCCGAAAATCTTTAATAGCTCACTGTTGTCATTTTGGGCATTTGAATCCATTACTCATCAGAGCTCTTTTGTGCCGTTCCTGCAGATCTAGGTGAATTCCCCAAAGGTATTGCATTTCCTAACTCGCAGCCTAGATTTAATTACAGCCAGTGCTGCAGGAGATGAAATGTCCAAGAGACAAAGCAGTGCTAAAAGACATGGGCATATCCTGATAGGCTGGATCTGTTCCTCCTCCTTCTGCTTTCAGCCAGCAAGAAACATGACAGTTTAGGTCTTGAAGTCAAAGATGGCATAGATTGAGCAAAATAAGCTGGATGGGATGCCAGTTTGGGGGAGACGTGGATCAGTAACAACAAATGTACATGAATACTTTTCATAGCAATATTAATCCCTTGCAAAAGAAAGTTAAAACAAATAACAAACAAGCAAGGAAATATTTTGTTGTTGCCTGTTGGACAAAATGGGCAGGAATACATATCTAAGCAGTGCTGACCATTTAACTTCAGAGGAAAAAAATGGCTTTTGAATACTTTTCCAAGGAAAATAACACTGGGTAAAATTCTGAAGAGTATGGATTGAGAGTCTCTGGCATTTGTGTTTAGATAAGAAGAACCAAAAAGTCCTTGAGAAGGTTCCTATTTTCAGAAGCAGAATTCATTGTCTACTTAGCTTTCTATACTTTGGTTAAACCCCAAGGACCTTTGTGCATGTGAGGGTTAAAAAAGTGAAGATGATGGACACAATGGTGCAATTGAAGTTCGGCCTATTAGGTAAAACAATCAAAGCTCTGATTCCACCATCTGGCTACCATTTTTGACTTTTGTAGTTGACACCTCCATCAAAGGGCATCATAATGGACTTCATGGCCTCTTGGGCTTTTTCAGAGTGATTAGCCAGGAGCATTAAGGTATCAGGACAGCTGTGCCATAAAAACTCCTACATCATTCTATCTGCCATTTCAAATAATGATGGCAGCTGAAAGATACCACCCAAATAAGTGAAATGCAAAGGGATTTCTAAAGCTCACTGTTCATGAGATAGAAAAGCATTTATCTTTCTTGAAGAGAAAAGGTTTGAAGAAATTGGAAAATAGTTTTTGGCACAGGATTGATGTATATAGACAAGAAAAGGAATAAAGGACAGTAAACATCAGAGTCAGAGAATTGAAGTGTGAACTGGAGACTGGAGTTTCACACAAACATAGCTCAGAACCATATTGCATATTGGGACAAAACAGAAATGGGACATTATAGCTGAATCAATGCTTTAGATTGGACATAAGAGAGATCCATATTTAAATACATGTTAAATGTTAAAGGCATTCCAATATATCCTTCTTTATATTTATTCCATCAACATTTCACTTCATCTTTGCAGCTTTATTTTGGTCTGCTCAGCAAAGTTCTTTTGGGCTAAAATGGGAGTGATGTGGTATTTTCTCCTACACCCCCCCTCCATTTTTCTTTGTTGAGGTAGCCTTTGTAAGGCCGTTGAATTTTTTTGTTATCATTGCCAAAAACTGACAGTATCAGTTAATATTCTTATAAATATTAAAATACATTATAATAGGGTTTTTTTGGGGGGAAATGACAGGACCTAAAGCCCCTGCCTCAGCCACATATGCAATACAGCTCAGTTTATTTAATTGCCTCCACTTTCCAAGGATGTATTAATTGCACTCACTAGTGTTGAATTGTCATGACAGAAGAACAGCTTCATTGCACGGCTTCTATGCTGGACAGGGGAGGTTTCTGGGAGGTTTCTGTATTTCATACAGCTGGGATGATGAGCCTTTGTTTGGCCACTTGTCTGAACCTGACCTGTAGCAAATAGTTAAACACTATGGGGCAAACACATGCCCCCCCCCATCCTTTATCAAAGGGTGTGATATTGTGGTCCCAAAGCGCTGAAATAGTAACACCTTCAGTGAGTATTCCAAGTTTAGAAACACATCTTTGAGGCATGCCTAATTAAAATTAGAATAAATTAACACAGAGTGGCCCAGGTCCCCAGATGCAATACATTAGGTGAGATGCATCTAATTTACACTGGGTTGTTTGTGCCCAGTTTAAAATGGATTGAGTCCTCTTTTATCTCAGACGATGAATGATAATTTTGCACTGGTTATCAGGATTCACACGAACTTCCTTTAGTTGGTCAACAAATCCCAGGGGATTTGGCATATGTTATTTTGTCCGTTGTTTATACAAGGCTTTTGAAGAGCCAGAGGATTTGGGAGGGAAAGTCTCATGGCAAGAGATAAGACGAGTCCATCTACTCAATCAAAGACCATCAAGTCCAGCATTCTGTCCCTGGAGGTGCTAAAGGCAGACTTGAGAGCAGGGATAGACTTACTACCTCTGTACTTGGGGTAATCCATAGCTCTCCTAACACTGGATACCCTTACCAGCACTGCATTACAATGTCTTCAGTGAAGAATATTGCAGTGGGTTGATTTGGTGTTACAGTAATAATGAAGTAAATGTGGATAATTGATGTGCCAATACCAGGAGATAGAGTATAAGACAAATGATTGGAGATCACAAAATATCAGGATCTGAAAATCAAAATTGAAAGATTATATCTTAAACCGGCCATGTGGTCCTTGTGGTTATTAGCACACTGGGTATCATACAAAAAAATCTTGGGTGGCACTTAGAAAATCTGTACATTGACAAAATGTATATCTGTCAGTTGTAAAAGGATGCACTGCTTGGATCTGCACATATACATTATGACATTATGGCATCCTTGGTGCTATGAAGACCAACACCCACCAAAGAATTTGTAGTTATTTCTCATTTTTGTATACATAATAAGAATATAAATAATGGATTATGTGTATCTGAAATCTAGATATAACTCTTTATGAGCTATTGACATAATATGATTTTTTTGTTTTTGGTGCACATGACTTTGAACTTTTTTGTTGCAAGACATCCTATGTAGCCATAACAGGCAGCCAGTGAGAGAATCTTTGAATCAGTTGTTCCTAACTGATCCTTGGCCAAAGAGGGGATGGCTCTATGCCTTGCATCGGCAAACTCATGGAATCAAATATGCCTGTGACAAAATGTGGAAACAGAATGTGACCGATTTATGAATGCAAAATTAATACAGAGTGAAAACAAAACAATTGTGCAAAGGTATGTTTGAGCAGGAAAACTTTGGATAAAGGCAGCTCTGTATGGATATGGCTCAGATTTGGTTTAACCCTTTAGTCAGTTGAACACCAATTGGACCAGTCACATTTTCTCCTCAGTTATTGCAAGGATAAAACAACAAATTGCATTTTTGTTAAACAAAGTAAGTTTGTTTTATAAAAGCAGCCACTTTGTTTTATTGTTGCTATCATTAATGTGTCACCTTTCTAGGTGATTATTTTAGCTATCATAGCATGAACATTCTACAGAAATATCTAACACCTGTTTATTCTCTATCTTCATGAATAAATGGTTTTAAAAGATGTTTTCTACATAATCTTTATTTCCAGGAATATTCTCTGGACTCCAATGAAACCTAAACATTTTCTTAGAAAGTAAATGAGTGTCTGCAGCCTGATGTGCCTACCAACCTGGAAAAAAGCAAGGCTAAATAGAGTAGCAGGAAGTATCCTGGGGAAATGAGGCAAGATGCGATGGCAGGAAGCATTCTGATAAATTTCTCCAGTTATTTAACCATTTGGTGACAGCATCCCCAATATATTATTCAAATTGGGGACCCATTTTTTAAAATACATATCTCCCAAGGAGGATATAGTAGTACTTACAGTATATCACAGAAGTGAGTACACTTACTGTATATTTAATGTAAATATAATCAATGACACATATTCAATACATTTTGTAGGCTAAATTTATTTTTAATTCAGAGAGATGTCTAGAGTAATCTGTAGTCAATTACTGGAATAAAATATCAAGGCCAAGTTCTCACTAGATCCAACAATGACCAAAAAATATTTTGGGTGCAAAGTAAACAAATATCTAGCTCCCTGGAGAAGAGAATGTTGAGAAAGATGAAAAAAAAGAGAAGAGCATGGCCAATAGCAAGATGGATGGACTCATCATCACTACAGTGGTGATGAGCACATTGTTAGGAAACCTGAAAGACTAGGTTAAGGACATGGAGAAAATCTATGTAATTATCTATAGTTAATAATGACTTAGTGGCATATAATCAATCAATCAATGTAAGCTTTAAAGTAAAACACACACATATACATACAGAGAGACAAAGAATAATTCAATGGCAAATCTTTCACATTTTTGCTAAGAAAGCTACAGTACATGGACAAGTCTACATTGTCATCAGAAGTCAAACTTACTCAAGGGAGATGTTACCTTTTAAATGTTTCTACTAGAGGAAAAGTTGCAACAGTTTGAATAGAGTAGAGGGTTTAAAAGCAGAACCCCTTTATGTTTCATATTCAGAATCTCTAAGTAGACTAGAAAAGTTTAAAACTTGAAGAATTGCTGCCTGTAAAGTAAATCATGATGACTAGGAAGGGTCAATGATCTCACTTGGTATAAAGCAGATTTTTTGTGCAGACATTTAGCTTACTGAGGCTGATATTTTATACCCACTTTCTCAGCTAGGATGAATGCCATAGAAATAGAAGCATACCATGAAGCTAAAAAATCCTAGTTATTGAGGAAGCCTCACAGAACTTTCCAGATTCCCTTGCCTGTCTATAGTTTTGGGGAATTTCATGAATTAAATGACAGTTTGGTATAGAGGTTAAGTCACCAGATTGAAAACAGAGGGGCCATGAATTTTAATCCTGCCTTAAGCATAAAGCCAACAGGACCTTGAGCCAGTCATTCTCTTTCAGTCCTAGGAAGAATGCAATGGGAAACCATTCCAAATGGCAGAGACTTGTTCAAGCACTTGGCAGGATCATTACCGATTCAAAGACACACAAACACAAATGAATCACAAATGTGATTCTGATAATGATGGGAGACTTTAATGCCTTATTAGTGTCTAATTTCTGAGATACCATCTCAGAAGCTATATCCTCCAGTGCAGCAACGTCTCTCCCTACCAGCAGAAAATGGGCTGCTTACATGGAAGGGTTTTTTTGAGGAGAGGAATGTAGAGAGGAATTGGCTTTCATGCTTTCAGGCACTGGAAAACAAGTTACACAGCTAAACAGTAGCTAGTATCAAAATGTTCTTCTGTGGAATACCAAAAAGATGGTGGCGGGAATAAGAGTGGGAGCCTCTGATTACGGTAAGAACTAAACATACTTTCACGTTGGTCATATTGCCAAGAGTTACCATCCCTCATCTGTGATGTTCCACTCCCCCACTCACCCCATGGAAACTGTAACAAGCATCTCATCAGAAAGTCAAGAATGTGTGTAGTCATGGGAAACAATGAGCTCCCAGAGGGGGACAGGGCTAAGCAAAGAATAGCCTGTCTGTCCCATCGGAGGGCCTGCTCTGCCATCTCTCAGCTCCTTGGAGACCAGACATAACTGTGGTATGAAAACACCTGAAAGGGCAGTTAATGACAGTAAAGCTGAGCTGGGGGAAGAGAGTAGCAGCTGTGGACTGAATTAACTAACACCTAGCAAATATTTGGGGTGTCCAAGACGTTATCTTCTCCTCACAGCTCTTGATTTTTAGAAAGTGGAAATCCACAGTTTCAGCTGTTACCGAGAAGAATTGCTTGAAGAACTCTGCATTTATGCCATGTCTTTGAGATAAAAGGCATTTTCAAGCCTAAAATAATCTGGAAATGTGCCATTCCACTTTCAAAGCTTCCTTTATTATTTCTATGCATTGGTCTTTTAAGGGAGGAGGGGGAAAGGGAAGCTGGTAGATATCATTACAAAACACCCTAAAAGCTTCAAAGACTCCTGATAATTTTTTAAAAAATATTATTTTCCCCCAGGATTTCTATATTGCAATCCCACAAGAGCTTCTGATAATTTAAAAATCTGGATATAACCATTTATTTAAAATTAATAAACATCTACCTTGGCATCAATATTAGAGTAACTATATAAAATGCTCATTACAATTCATTGAAATTAGTTAAAAGCTGTGCAGGAAAGCTTAACTTGATAGCTTTCCTAAATGTCAAGAGAGAAAAACCATGTGAATCTTTGGGAGTAAATACTTTTAAAGCAGAAATACTTTAATCTTATAAATGTAAGACCAAATTTTTTTGCAATGTGTAAAACAAGATAAATGATATGCTACATACTTTTCTAAAAGCAAAAATAATTTGGGAGTGGGGAATTCCATAAGAAGTAACATATTTGATTCATCCTAATAGCAAAGTACAATCCCAGAATTGAAACAATCAAAATAGTAAATTATATTAAATTATCATAGCAAATTGTAAAATTGCAGAGTAGTCAGTTCTTATTTTTTATGTTACTCTTACATTATTGAAACAATTTTACCAAGAGTTGTCAAACAAAAATTGATCTAGCATAATTATAATCTCCTGTGGTGACCCAGCAAGACTTTTGAGTACACTTTGGGGTGGATATTCAGAACATTCATAAGGACTTTTCTATTCCTTTCATTTTATTCATACACATATTAGGAGGAAAGAATGGAAATCATATTTTTTAAAAGAAAGTGCTATAGCTCTTCAGACATGGATTTTATTTTGTTTTTTAAATTGGACAACACACTTTTTTCATCAGGTCCAATGCCATCATTCATTTTATTTTCCGCCAAATAGTTCTGCTTGAGTTTTGGTGCTGATATTTTGATTAGAGATATACAGTCTCTCTGATTCATCCTGAAAATGAATCAAGCTTTTTAAATGCTTGAGATGAATGCTTGCAGAAAAGCCTTGAAGTGTTTTAAGCATTCAGCTAAAACACACATCAAAAGCCTAATATCTATCTGTCTTCCTCCTTCATTTTCCCTAGTCTACTTTAATTAAAAGGAAATAGCAATAACCATTTTCTTCAACATAAAAGTCTACAAGCTACTAATGGCACTTACTGACCAAAGGATCATAGAGTTTGGAGTAGAACAATGCTTCAACAACAGCTCCGCCATAGTGATGGGAGACTTTGGACAGTTACTACTAGCTGTTCCTTCCCTGAAGTATTTTTATCCTGGATAGATGTGGCAGAAATGGCAGAATAAAGATATAAAAGTCTAAGCTAGACTAAATTCTATGGAAGTTTGACTATGGGATAGGATCAGGTAGAGTTTCTTCTTGAGTTATCATAGTCTGAAGATCTGGTCTTCTTTCAATTCTATTTCAAAGTAGGGGGTACCTTTTATGGCAGAGTGCTACAAGTTAGTTTTGTGGAAAGAGACATATGAAAGGAAAGAAGGGAGAAGTAGATGCATCTTGGTTACATTTCTCACTCTACGGAGTTCCAAAGTATGTTCCATAATTTGCCTTCTTCTCCAGTTTTCCAACTTTTCCAAATATAAAATACCGTGCAGAAGTATCCATTGTCTAGGGCTGTCATCAGAGACACTTTTATCTGATACCATGTAGTAGTCATTTGCTGGTCAAGAATGAATCAGGTCTAGTCCATTAAGAAAAGCTAATTCTACTCTTGTTCAATGACCATTGCCTATTAGCCAGTCGACTTGCAGTTATACATTAGCTATCATGCCTAGTGATGGGAAGATAACCCTTTAAAATTGAAAGCAGCATTTTACAGATCTATTAACACTTGACTGGTTTTACTACCCATTTTCTCTTTTCCAAACAACCTCAGTGTTTTCTTCCCTCTGAGCATTAAGACTGGAGAAACCCAATGAAGCTAAAAAGCTCTGTCGGTTTTAGTAGGCTTCCTTTGACTTACAGTAGAGGTGAATAGAAAGATTGGTCATTGATGCCATTTTAAGACAAATAAATGAATATCCTAGGTTGATAGGCAGACATGCTGAATTTGACAATTGTTCTTCCATAGCAAGCTTGGCATAGAGAAAATGATTTCTTTTTAATACCTATGGGGGTGAGGTGGGAAAAGAAGATTGAATTTTATACAATTGCCAACAATTTAACTGGCCTTTCTTCTTTTTTCCTCCTAGTTTTGAAAAAAATGCTAAAATTATTTTTGCACTATTTTAAAAATTAGTGCTGTAATTCAAATATAATGCTTTTTTAAAAAAGCAGTTAATCTACATGTAAAACAAATGGTTCATTGGTTTCTTGTAAATCCAGGCAAAGTTGGAGAAAATTGTAGGCAAGAAAATTCCTTGAGAATGTTTCATTGTATGGCCTTTGCAGTAAAATATCCTGGTTATTGCTATGTTCAGGTTTCTGCATTAATTAAAACCAGAGGATTCTGGGTGCAACTTGAGAACATGCCTCACTGAACTTAATAGAGCCTGCTTCTGAGAAAGTATCTGGGGGTTACACTACATGTGTTGTAAGCATTGCTGTCCTGGAGGTTCTGCATTTCACATTTATTTAAGAGTCTATTTTACCCTATTGAACCATGAAGCATTACACAGGCAGGCAGGCAGACAAGCAGGCAGACAAGCAGGCAGGTAGGCAGGCCGGCAGGCAGGCAGTGGAATGGTGAAAGCTAACTTTGATCTATGATGTTCATGGAAAACAAGTTTGATCCAGCTATTCACAGAATTTAGTATTAAGGCTATAACCAAGATACATGCCCTTTATTTTTAAATCAGCAGTGCCTCAAAATGAGGTTAGATTTATTAATGCTACACATTGCAGCACCTGTTCTTGACCTCATCAAATTACCTGTTTTTTCCTATCTCCTGTTATTACTCTTCTTCTGCTCTACTGTATTCTACAAAAGAAGGCTTGAGCACAATTATTGTATCCAGTAGGATATAATCGAACATTACAGAGCAATTCTGCATAGGATTACTTGGAAGTAATTCACCAATGAGTAGGATTTATATCCATGTAAGTCTCCATGGGATTGGAGTGTTGGCCCCTTATCAGAGAAGTAGGGAAAGTACAGATGCTTTGGAATTATGCCTTTAAATGTTTTGATAACAAATTCTACTGATATGTTATAACTAAGGAAATCCTTAGTTTTTATTTTGAGAGTAATTCATTAATTATCTCTATTTTGAAAGTGTCCTAATTCATTTAGGACAACTGTTTTATGTCTGGTAAGGTGGTGAGCTTTGAAATATTCTGACTCTTTAACATAATTCAGTTGGAATAGGAATCACATTTGTGCAAATATTATCTTATGAATATAAGATCTATTGAGCTCAGCATTAGTTGCTATAAGAGTGAATATATTTTTACAAGCAGTGTTGTAAAGCCTGATGCCCTCCATATGCTCTGGACTATAACTGCTCCCATTCCAACAACAAGTTTTATTCTTGTATGTTTCAATATGAATATGTTGATATAAGCATATGATATAAACATATGTAAATATGTTTATATATTTCTGAATTTGTATTATGTTGTAAATCATTTATTTTATTTCTGATATTTATTGTTACTTTTCATCCTATTGGATAGGAAGATATAGTAACCAGAAAACTAGCTAAAATATTCCAGCTTCCTTCCTATTAGGTAGAATTGAGGATGTTGTGGGAATACTAATTGGTGTATATAAAGTGGATTTTTATATTATATTTTACTAATCTGAAAAACGCTGACTTCAGCATTTTTTTTAAAAAATACACTTGATCATATATAAAACCAGAGACAGAAAATCATATTTTACAATTCATATTTTAATATGTCAAGAGTATGTGGATTTGTCTTTTATTTTAGTAATTCTCATTTAAATGGAATTTGGAGAAATTTGCAGCTTACCAAATGATGAATGGAAGGAACCATGGTGAAAATACAAGAACATGATTTCTATATATCAAGGGATTATAGGTATTGAAAAAAATAGGTGTGTCTCTCTGTGTATATTATATATATATTAGAGAGGAAAGGAAGCTAGAGTATGTGCAATTGAAATTACCTGCTTTAATAAAAGATCAAACATAATTCATTTCCAGACAGTACACAGATAACTGGAAAGTTATCTTCTAGTCTCCCAGTTAAGTCCATCTTTTCTTTTCGCCATGCTGTTTGGGAGTTACAGACTTTACAATTTGGTGGGCAATAGATTGTGAAGGTTAAATTTTAAAAACCAGTAAGGCTAATCCTAGTGCATCAAGCTCTGGCAGCAGTGATGAAGAAATGAGGGGAGGCTCAGTAGTTATTAGACATGCCAAAAATGCAACCATTTCATTTGACCATTGAGCTCAAGGTAGTCAAATAGGAAAAGCAGTCTTGAGAATGTAGTTTATAATTTTTAAGAGCTGTAGATTCTGAAATTTCATAGCCACTTTATTCTAACTCTCAGTTCTTGTTTTGCACCCTGTAAACAAGATAAATGTTCTTAAAATTATGATCCATCATTAGAAAGTACAAATGTATTTTGGATTACAGATCAAGTTATTTTGGTTACTCTGCAGATCAAAGCTTATATAGTGTTTATTACTAGGAGAAATTTCTGATGGCTTTAGTAGCTGGTTGTCTATTTGCAAAGTGGGCCCTAGGACTCTTCATAAGCCTGTTGTCCAGAGAGCTCATCCACACAGCACAGAATATGCCCCTCCTAGCTTCTTGAGATAAAGGAAACCATAGCAGAGGAACTGCACAAGGCAGGAGTTAAAAAGCACGTTCAGTACCAGAAGATCTAGGCATCCAGTCAAATATTTCTTTTGTTTGCCCCTTGTCCAGCTGCCAGTAAAGCCTTTTGGAGAAAAAGAAAAGCATCTACTGACTTCAATGTTCTCAGGATGCTAAGCCTGGACTGAATGGATTTTGTAAGGTGCTTAGTCACAGCAAGAGAGGGGAAAAGCTCATAATAGAAGAGGGCTCTAAGGCATAGCAGAATATTGATGCTGTCACTTCAATGGTTGGATGACTGATAAAAGGCAAGGATAAGTGTCTGAATCTCATCCCTGAGAATATCAAGGCTGGGAAGGCGCTGGGTTTGGGGTAAGGGGGAGCCAAGTGCAATCAGAGACTCAAATGTAGAGAAGGAAGCAGCTGTGACCAGACAGGGATGGGTGAGCCCTTTCTGCTGTTTCTTAGCTTAGGGAAAACTTTCCAAAACGGGAGGAGGAGATTTCTCCCCAGGTTCTTGGCTTCAAGAGCTTAGCAGGAGGGACATGACTAATACACATCCCACTGGGGGAGTTAGATCAAAGGTACTGAAGTAGATACAAGGGGTTTCTGCTTCACAGGATCTGGTTAAATACAGCCTTTGTTACTAAGGGCCTCCAGAGTCAGGAATGGAGAAATACCTGATCTCTTCCTGGTTCTTTCTCTCCCCACTACACTGCTCCAACCAAGGGCTTTGATGCAGAATCAGCTCAAGTATGAAACACAACAGTAGCTGCTTGGCTACTTCTGGAAGGGAGGGGCAGGGGGATGGCAGGAAAGGGAGGGGTCAGGGGCTTCAAAAATGAGCCAAGTTTGGTTAGATACTACTCACATTTCTAAAGCTAGGAGTGGTAGAATGGGAAGCAGCATCATACACAGGGCTTGCCACCAGCTGGATTCCTTTGGTGTTTACCAGACAAGCAAAAGAATCTTTACGCTTTGATAGAAGCCGATGTGTACAGCTGCAGTGGTGCTTGCAACTGCTGTTCTTAAGGCCTGCATTCAAGCCACTCATCGTGGTATACAGTAGTTTCTGAGGCCAGGAGGTTTACCTGCTGAAGGTGAGGTCATCTGTCTTGGGTGGGTAGTCCTAGACTAGAGTTTTAGTGTTAAACCTAACTTCCATCTGTTTGCAGCTCGTATTAAGAATGTTGCACAGTATGCTAAGAATGAATTAGTAATGATAGCAGGCATAGAAGGGGTTCTAATTGTCACCTTGGAGGGAGCATGTTTGAGATTACTCAGGATAATTGGGCTTTGATTTGATGAAGCCACACTTACTTTGTGTTCCAGATTGCTTTGTAATCTTTTTGTGTGTCTTGCTATATTCTCTCTGCATGTGGTACATAAAAATTTGATTGCAGTTATTTTGCTAATTCACTTGGAGTACAATATTATAGCATTCCATAAATAATTTTAAGACTTTTTTTTTAAAAAAATGAATTTATATTGTAACTTAAGATTGTAATCATCATATAGTATTTACTTGAGAGCGAGACATTCCAAACTTGATGAAACTTGCATCTTGGTAAACTATACACAAGACTGTACTCTGTGACTGGATGTATTATTCTAATGTGCTAATGATAAGAAAGACAAAGATTTAATATATGCTCTAAGTCAATGTGGCAATTTCGTTTGATTCAGAGGTGTAGGAAATAGAAAAAGTTCTACTTGTAGATAACTAAGTAGAAGCAAAAATAAATATGTTCATATCTCACTTTGAAATTATTTGGTTAGTATTTAATGTATCTGTTAAATACTAACTAAAGGATTCCAAAGTGAAATATGTACATATTTACTTTGCTACTTAGTAGATCAGTGAGTCTCAAACTGTGATCCACTAACCATTGAGGTTGACTAGAACTGACCTGCATGCATTGCCAATCATGTAAGTCAGATGGCCAGGCCACTTGTTGCTCATCACCCCATCCATGGTCATTGCCACTCAGCTGGTTTGCAAAGAACAATCGGTGGTGAAATATTGAAGTGTATAAGGAGGTAATATAAGCAATAGCAGAAGTACTAAAATACAATAATGACAATAATGAACAGGAATGACCACAAATTATATGCTAACTAGGATCTTGCCTAGCTACTCCAAAAATAAAAACCTAAATAGGGAATATGATAATGGATTTATAAAAAAAATGGATTTCAGTCAGTGGGAAAATCACTTGTATGTAATCATATAATATGGAGAGGTTTCTTTGGACAAGATTTTGAGTATTTTTATTTATTTATTAAACTTCAATGCTGCCCATCTTGCCAAGGTGGTGTACAATCATTTAATAAAAATATCATATAAAGCACTAATCAATAGATAAAGATAATAAATTTAAATTTTAGTTAAATTCAGTTGATCATGATGAAGAGCAAAGAAGCAAAATGTTTCCGGGGAGATAGGGAAGTTCATCTGAACAGCAAGTGTGTATGAAGAATGATTTGAATTATGGCATGGGGGATATAAAATAATTGAGATAGTAAATGTTTATGTTTGGATTCATTTTTAATAATTTTAAATATTAAAAAGCTTTTTCAAATGGAAAGAAGAAGGCATATATAAATGCAACTACTATTTGCCAAAAAAGAAAAAGAACTCCCATGCTCTTAAAAACAAATTTACTGAAAGGAGATATTTGATCAATTGGAGTAGTTTGAGACATTTTCTGAATGTTTATCCAAAATGTTTGAGGAACACAGTTCTAGATTTTTGCTATGTAGAAGTACGGCTTGCATGTTTCAGAACAGGGTTCCTTAGGGAGCAGCCGGATATAAAATACTGTCAAATATCACCATGGATAAAGTTTTTATCACTGGAGAGGCTTGGCAGCTTTTGTGATTTATATTGTACAGTTCTTGATACAAGTCTTAGATTTTTGTGATACACCATTTCATTTTTTCTTCCTTTTTGTCCAACCATGATTCAGAATCCTATCATTTAAGAATGACGGGACATTGGGGGGAAAAGAGAAAACAGTATTTATTCTTTATAACTTTATGATTATAAAGTTCTTCCATGTATACAGTACTAGAAATGTTAAAGAAAGAAGTTTGGGCTAGAATTCTTGGTCTCTGCTCAAGACAAAGAGAGAAAGAAATCTCAAATGCAGTGTAGATGGATTATTTATTCATTGCAGTACTTCAATATACAAAGTATATAGCTGATTATCTCAATAGATTACTTTGGGCAGCTTACAACTGCTAAAAACCAAACTAATCCAAACCAAATCTAAAGGAATTCAATATAAAAATATATTAAATCATATTAAAAATGTATATGCCTCATTCAGAAATAAAAGAAGTAATGTATCTTCCAAAGTCTTCATCTACAAAATAGCATTACTAAAAAGGAAACTCATGTTGAAGAAAGTCTTCTATTTAAGCACATGTGTCTCCTTGAAAAAAAGAAAAAAAATCAGCAAATAATATTAGTAATAAAATGATAAAACTGCATATTGCAATTTAGATAGTGACCAAATTTAGTTATAGTCATATTACATAAAAGCATGGTATATCTCATTATCGTATAACCTATTTGTGAGCAGTTTCAAGATCTCCACTGTTCCTTCTTTTAAAGTAGACAGCCTTCCAAAACAAAGAGGCCTTCAGATATTTTTCTTGGACAGTCTTTTAAATGGAGGACTTCTGTTCTCTGTAAAATAAAATATGTTTTATAAGCATATCCTTGTACATATATACCTACCTATTTGCCTACATAGCAAATATAAAATTGTTTATGTCACTTAAATGGAGCATAGCTCATTTTTTTTTAGCAATATGGAAGTAGCGATTTTAATATGAAATATTTTGCTTATTTACTGAATTTATATCCTTTTTTTTCTTGAAAAGTTTAAGATGGAGTGCAGCAGAATCTCCCTAATTTCAATGAAAATCCTGTGAGGTAGATTGAATTGAAAGACAAGCACTTCCCAAAAAGTCCTTCAGTGAGTTGTGTGATCACCTGGAAATTTGTACCTGGCTCTTCCTCTTCAATACTTTAAGCTCTACTCTGCAACATTACAGCAACACAGCTGTAGTACATACTTTTTACTGTACTTGTACAGCAAGCAAAGCATGTATTTTTCTGGTCTTTGTAAATACAGACAATAACAGCAACAAAAATAAAGTAAGTATACATTAAAGTTGGGCAACAGATTTTAATCCCATTTTATGACTGAATCCTTGGCTTGGAAAATAGTTTACCCTATTTTTATGTTGCTTTGTAGATTGTAGCTTATCACAACTTTTTCAATATTAGAGCATACTTTATGCTAATGGGAGCTCTACCTTTATATCATCTAGTGCAGGAACAGTGAAAACATGTAACACACAAGAAGTTGTGGTTATTTTTCAAGATTCCTTTGAATTAAGCTTCATTTCTGGTGACTATATAAACACGCTCATGTTGTTTTCTTGGCAGCAGAGTGGAAGAGAATTGCCACTCATTATTTTCAGAACATTTTTCTGACTTGTCAAAATAGCTTACAACTCTTTTTTTTTTCCCTTTGGCAGAAAATTAGATAATAATGTGGGGATGAGAAATCCTTTTAAGTTCATACAAATCAGTGCAAGGATCTTCATCTTTATACTCTTTCACAATCTTGAAATTAATGGCCACAAACATTTTGCTTTGTGAATAAAACTTAGAATAAAATTAGGGTATTATAATGGGATGAAGCATGTTACATTTATAGACATTAATCTGGAGTGGGTTTCAGGTCACACGGACCTTGGACCATAGAAACTGCTTATTCAATTCCAGGAAGTGAGGGGAACACTGCTCAGAAGGTTAAAAGGCAAGAAGATAGACCATACACAGGACAATACTTTTAATTATTTACACAGCTCAAAACAGAAGCCCACAATAAGTAATGAATTATTTGCAGGAGGGATACATGAACAAGTTTTTTTAAAAAGTATGCAAACCCTATTATATTTAAATGAAAGATTAGGAAAGAAAGAGAAAGAAAGAAACAGAGTCAGAAAGAAGAATAAAGAAAAAGAATCAGAAAGAAGCATTGGATAAACAAACTAAACCGAAGAGGAATCAAGGGACTGTGGTGATGAAAATGATGAAAGGAAGAAAATCAAGAAAATTGCTCACAAAAGCAGAACACAGCCATACATTCATGCACCTGCACTAGAGATTATCTTGGATGATATTGAGACATGGTTGCAAGTATGGGTATCTCTGTGGTAGGTAGCATGGCATGTATGTCATGACATTATCCTGCAAATGTCAGATGTTACATCATTTGCACAATGTCATCATGAAACATGATGTCTACCTGACTCCTAATGAGTGAATGTACATAAATAAATCTCTCTCTATTCTCTACAATTTGTCATAGCCCAAAGGCTACAATTGGTCCAATTTATTACAAGGGTCACTTTGATTTGAGGACAAATTTATCAAGCTATTAGTCTAATCTCTTGATTTCCACCAAGTTATTATGTGAGCAAGAACACAAAGAAGTGTCGAGCATGTTCTCACCCCCACATACCGTATGTTGTCGGGTGCCATTGGTGGCATGCTGAATGCCCCAAACTATGCATGCCCCAAACTTCTGTGGAAGCTTTTGCACAGAAGATAAGACAACTTTGATATCCTGGCTTTCTCTTGAGGGACTTAAAAGCCACCCTGAATCTCCTATTCTACTGACATTTGTGTTTCATGTTGAATTTGAGTGCAGTCTTGGAATGTAACTCTCTTAGAATTATGAGGAAAGGAATATTCTGAAAAATTATGGATTCACAGTGCATAACTAACTTGAGAGGCTTTTCAGAATATAATATCCACAGGGAATGTATGGCCATAAAAGCTCATGCTGAAAAACAAGGAACATCTCTAACAATGCTTCTAATGGTAAGCACAACCAAACAATTTCATCTGCTAATGCAAGCAAACAACTGATCAATGTTTTATAGAGAAATTGTTTTGTGCTGTGAGTACTTATGGAATACTAACCAATTTTTGTGTTATACCTCAAGTTACTCTGGTCAATTATTGGTGATCCTTGACTTTCAATCACATTTGGGACCAAAGTTGTTAAGTGATTATACCTGATTTTATGACTTTTTCTTTCATAGTTGTTAAGTGACTCACTGGAGTTAAATGACTCACACAATCATGAAGCAAATATAGCATTCCCTACTGAGTTTGCTTTGACTTGTTGGAAGCCAACTGGTATGGTCATAAATGATGACCCCGGGACACTACATATAGTCCTCAACTTACGATCACAATTGAGCCAAAAATTTATGTTGTTAAGTGAGAAATTTGTTAAGTGAGCTTTGCCCCACTTTATGACTGTTCTCACCACATTCGTTAAGTGAGTTACCACAGTTCTTAACTTAGTAACATGGTTGTTAAATGAATCTAATTTCCCCATTGACTTTGCTTGTCAAAAAGTTACAAAAGGGGATCACAAGAGTCTGGGATACTAACTCCGTCATAAAGGTGAATCAATTGTTAAGCATCTGAATATAAATCACGTGACTATGGGAATGCTGCAATGGTCGTAAGTGTGAAAAATGGTCATAAATCACCTTTTTCACTTCAATATAATACTGTAGACTGAGAAGTGGTGGTGACTGAGCTAACTACATATATGACAGCTTTGTGGATGTAAAGTTCTGTAAATTCATGTGTTGAAGGAAGTTTTGTTCCTTGCTGAAGGAACTCTTCAAAAGTTACGAAATGACAGCTCTCATTATTTCTGACTTATTGGACTGATCTGATTCTTTGAATTTGTGGGGTGATGGAATGGTTCATATGAACTTGATTAGATTTTGCAGATTATTTATTGTACCCCTTTCTAATTAAATATGTATTTATTACAGTTATTTATACTTGCCTTTCAAGATGACAATCCTCCCAGCATGATTGATGAACTATATTAATAATATATATAAGCAAACATACAAGAATACTGCTTAAAAGCAAACTTCCTTTCTTCCTACAGGTTTGCTAGTGGTAATGTCTCAGTGTGGGAGAAGAAAAATATCCAGCTTTTAGATACTCAGGTATCTAATTTAGGTACTGTGCTTTTCAAGATGTAAATCCCTTTTCTTTTGGAAGGGAATTAATGCTTAGACTTCTAGAAATCTCATATTAGGCTCGTAGTCCTTTAGATCCAAGTCAAGCTTCTGAATCCATGCTCTAGGATGCTGCTTTCACTGCTTGAAAAGCACATGTTTCTGGGGTTTTAATACAACATTTTCAAAAGGCTAATCCGAAAAGTGGTGAATATAGGGAAGCTGCCTCCTATATCATCTGTTCACCTCCTGTCTTGCTAAGTTAGTAAATAAACACTCTTGTTGAGCAAGCATGAGTCAGAGCAATATTTGCAGAGCGAGAGAAGGAAAGGCAGAGGGCCAACTTTTCAGCTGCGCAAACGGATGTAAATTCATTGATTTTCACTGGTGCTGGGCAGATTTAGTCCACAAATTCCATCTTGAGCACAAGGTGCAGACACATTCGTTAAAGAGCAGAAAGTGTTCCCATTTGTAGGAAGGAGCACTGGGGAGATTTTGTTCTTCTCTAATTAAAGCATTTTCCTTATTCCAAAGCCCTTATTTCTTTTTGAATTCTCCTTGAGAAGCTTGTTTGAAAAGGCAGCTAAGAAGAGAGACCATCCACCTGAAATACAGGAGGGAGAGCTATACACTCAATACAATTCTCTTTATCCCTTTTGTATGGGAGTTACAAAAAAAGTTTTGTTTTGCACACCTTTTAGAGCTCTGCATGCCAGCATTCATTTGTTTCAGACTATTTTCATGAGTAATGCTTTAATCAGGTCTCACATTTCTTGCATTTGTAAATGGAATGAAAACCTACATTGACCAGAAGTGTACAATTAAGGTTTTACTCTCTCCTTTCTGTCTTGCATTACATTCACAGATGACACACATCAGAAGAAAAGGTACTGTAACATATTTGTGGAAACAGTTTTTGTGTGTGTCTAGTATTCAAAACTTTTTAAATGGGCACGATGCACAGTGCCAAGAGATGTTTCAAATCCATGATTCTCAGGAAGGACTGGAAAATAATACATTATAGAAAGAGAATCAAATGGCTTCTCTTTGACAGGCAATTAATTACCTTTCCACTTTGTGCAGGAAATTGCCAGATGCATGCTTTCAGCTATGCCTCAGTATGCATGGCCAGAGTGTTGTACAAAAGAAAACTATGGCTTGGAGTACGATTGCTACCTGTGGAAAATGTCCTAGGTCTTGTTTGATTCACCATATAATGTGAATGTCGATCAGTTTGTAAATATTCAAACTGAATTGGGCCCTAACACCTAATATCTGCAGTGCTGTGTAGACAATTGCCCCTGGCTTTTGTCAACTTGTCATTCAATACTTCAGTATTTGGCTTTTCCAGATTCCCAGTACCCTGTATAGCTTTTACAGGTTTATGATCATTTGTTTTCATTTCATCACAAGAGTTTTCAAGAAATGTTTCTGGGCATTGAAATAATTGTGTTCAACAAAATGATATATTTTCTTTATCTGCAGATGCATCAGGTAGAAACTTAATTTGCTTAGAGTACATTGTGCTTTGAAGGTACCATTTTTACAGGGATGACTTCAGTGGATTCCAATGGCAGTCTGAGAGTGAAATAGGATTTCAGGGTTCTGCCCCAGACATTTGCACAACATGATCTTGGTTAAGTTTCAGATGCTGTTCAGAAGAACAGAGAATGCATCTTTATTTTTGGAACTTCTCAAAATTTTATTTTGCCCTGTTTTTTTGCTACCAGCCTGCTTTGCTGAACCCTTTAATTAAAGCCACAAGGACTAAAGGTTTTTGCATGGCCTGTGGATTATGCAGTGTATGACTCCATTTGCTCAATCAGTCAAAAGTGGCACAATTGTGATTTGTATGGCATTTATCTGTCCTTGTTCCAAGACATGCCTTCCTGTAGGAAACAGGATGGGGCCACTAAAGGCTTATTTCCCAGTGAGTACAAACAGGCTCAAAGTAAATTGCATTAGATATGAGCCCAGACTGTGCTGGAAACAATCAACGTAGGTGAGTTACTAATGAGATGACCAGTCAAGAGAAAATTTCCAGGAAAACTTCCATGGCACAGTTTTGGTTAAGGTGGCCTCAGTTTGAAAGATTTATTTTCATTTCTTTTCTATTTTCCAGAAGCTTTCAGCTTACCTTTCTTAAATCCTCTGCTGTGGTCTATGGCTTTTTATTCCTATGTGATTACTTTTTATAATTCATGTAGGGCTAAAAGCCATGGGTTACACAAAGGAATAATCCACTCTCTTGGGTACCTCCAGCAAAGCTGTGTGAAATACAGATTCCTGAACTCTTTCCTCCTCCTTTTAAAAAAGAAACCATACACACTTATTTCAGATGAATATGACAGACCCACTCAGCAAGAGAATGTACAGAAGACTAGAACTGATTTCTTTCCTTTTTCTGAGCTGCTTCTCTCCATTCAGAGATGAAAGGAAGACTACTTCAAAGGTGCAAGGTGCAGTTTAATACATGTGAGATGTTTCCAAAAAGAAAGAAAAAGGCACTGCCTTTCAAAATATAGGTTACAAACCTTCTCTTACTTAGAAGATCCCCATAACAAATGCTTTAAACAGAACACAGTGTTATTTCCATAAAAGACCCAGTGAAATAGCTAATGAACCATGGAAAGATCTGCTAGCCACAATTACAAGCTCTTCCTCATAAGTTTAGAAGTGTTGAGGTGAGTTGAGATATTTATTTGGGAACATGATGTGCAAAACCTGAGGAGGTTGGTGTAGAATAAGATTACTTATCTATTTTTGTAACTGTTTCTTTGAAATTCAGGAGTAAGCAGGTGATAATGTTTATCTCTGCATTGCACAAAAAATATCACCATGCCTCTGCCTACACAACATATGGTTGGTTATCCATGGTTAGTCTATTCATAACCTACTCAACTCAATTTTCTGGATTTATATTATACCTTGCCTGAAGCCTACACTATCCACAAAGATGGAGTTTGCAGAACATTTTTGCTAAGATGTTACTGTCTGGTATGTAGCTATATTTGTAAATGAACATAGCCATGAAAGCCATGTTTAGCTGCTTTCTGCCATAACAAATTAATAGTCATCATGTTTCTGAGTAGGATATCTGAAATTTCCTTCTATCAAGAGTGCCCCAGAAAGGCTCTCTGAGTTCCTTCAACAGACGCTGTCTTTCTGAGAGCCATTGCCAACTGCAAAGGTCATACCACACACCTGCTTTTCTGATTGTACTTGCTTGCAGTGGTGAATGAGTGGGACTTGGATGGCCAGTGCATAATTAACTAGCAATAATAGGAATGGGGTGGAGGGGATAAAGAACCCATTTAACCAGCTTCTTTATTGCAAACCAAAATGTTTTCTTCTGCTGGGAAAGTAATGAGCAAAATCCCATTTGCCTTTAGCCCAGTCTGAATTGGAACAAAACCCCTATGGAATGTGCAGTCCTGTTTTCACTGTTCCATCTTACCATCAATTGTATCCCTTAATGATCAGGGCAGCTGCACCGGGGGCCCAGGAGCCTTTGAAGGCCAGACTTTTAAATGGTCAGCATTGCTAATAAGGATTGAGGAACCTTTCTTCTCAAACACTGGTCTTTCCTGTATGGTACCTGCTCAGATTTGTTTCTCTCTGATTTCTGAGTACATCTGAAAGAGCCACTGGTGTTGTCTGCTGATTTATTTTATTTTTTTTTCAAGAAAAGAACCATGGGGACAGCTGTGTAATACCTCTTAGGATCAACCAAGTGTTCACAGAGCTCACTGAACAAGCTTTTGAATTATATAGAATTCCTTTGTTAGCTAGAACTTTAAAAAAAAAACAACTAAGAGAGAAAGAAAGAAAGAAAAAAAAGAAGAATATGGTAATATATAGGAATATACATATTGAGCTTGCTGTATAGTTATAAGTCTCCAGATTGCTAAGTGGCTAAGTGGGACTTGCACGTTAATTAAAGAACTGTGCTGGAAGTTGGATGAAAATCTTAGGTCACAACAGGAGTATGCATCCTTTTTAGGTGAGCCTTTTTTATTTTTGAATGGCTTGCTGAAGTATTTCAATCATATAAGCGGAGAGCAGGACAAATAAATTGGGAAGCAAGTCAGAGTAAAAATGTAACATCAGTTAATTTTGAATTCTATTAATATAAAATATATAGTTAATAAAATTGGTGTCCACCCACACTGTGCAATGCTTTGGATGTGATTTGTAAGAGGTTCTTTAGAATATACAAGTGCATAGAAGCAGCTCATATGTCTGACACATTAGAGCAGCTACATCTACTGAGGAGCTGTATTAACATCCCTACACACGCTTCCATACTAAATGCAAAGGCTTGGATGGTCTGTGTGTTTAACAATATCCTCTTGCTATTTGTTAGCAATGTGCAGCCTAAAATGTGACTTGTGTGTGTGTGTGTGTGTATGTGTGTGTGTGCACGCACATGCATGTACAGGACCCTGGGTTGCTGAATGTGGCTCGAGGTTTCTGATTGTGTTCTTTAAAGTTATATAGAAGGGTGCTGAGATTAAAGTTACCAGGAAGCCTGGTGGTTATAACAGCAGCACAGATTAGCAGATAAAATCTCTCATACAAGAGATCAAGATAAGAATTACCAGCTATTGATAATATTCAAAAATACCAGTGGTAAATAAAGAAGAACCTGAGGATCTCCTCTTCATGGATACAAATTCTAGCAGCTGAATGTAGCCTTAAGCAGGATTCAAGATACCTTATAAAATAGAAAACAGAAGAAACAATCTGGTAATCTTTTTATTAATAAAATCAAAAGATCATTGTAGTAGGGACTGAATACTGAGGCAATAGAAGCCAGATGAACAGATTTAATTAGTGGGTAGAGGACTAGAATGCTTTTCCGCCTTACAGAGACAATTCCATCTTTGAGATCACATAAATGGTAAAAAGTCTGGATAGCATATTTTTAATACCATATAATTGTAATGATTCCTCAGGTAATCTAATAGACAGGGACAATTTGTATCTTTATTTAATTAAATATTGAGCATCCAACATCCTTTATTTATATTCCAGACACAGGAGACTGGCTTAGTGTGTCTTCAGAAACTAGATACGATTGGACTTGGTTAATCCATCGATGGAAACTAATAGGACATACTGGGACTATAAGACTAGACTAGGAAATTGAATAGCAATCTCTGTTGACAAGAATATTGCATAAATATTTCATACTAATTATATATAACTAAAGGTGTACCGATTAATTGGTTTATAACACTTCAATATGTTTTCAAAATATTCTTGTCCCTTTCAATTTGTTATACTATTGATCTGGGTTTTTTTAAGCAACAGAGGTAAAAAGAAAATAAGTTTTCAACCATTAATGTTTCCGCAAATCATTTGACCGCAAGACAGATGCTGTAAGAGAATGTTCATTTTCTACACTGACACTAACAGAATGCTGGATAAATTATCATTGGAATGGCTTATAGGGAGAAAAATATGGGGCCCTGAATGGATCCCATCTATGACTCTGTTAAATTCTAGCCAACTGAATTTCTCTAGATTCCCAGGTTTCTCTGCTTTCTACCTTCTGTAATTTGAATACTGGTTTAGCATTCTTGCACATTCTCATTCATTTGCTCCCTCTCTTCTTGGCAATCAAATGAAATCCAAGTCCTTTTATAGCAGAGGTTTATACCTGATCATTTAGAAATGAATTCCATAATGTTCTGCATGGACTATATTTTTAGTGAGAGGATTGCAGTCTTTATCTGTTCTGCTGCTCTTCTAACAAGCAGATATCCTCAATTTTACATTTTACAAGGATATGTCTTTGTATATATCCACTGCACTGATTATGGATTTATTACAAAATATCAGTAGCACAATGCATCCAAGTATTGTAAAATCTATCTTTATATTTCGTCAAGAGATAAAGGTTCATCAGGAGACAATTAACTTTGAGTAACTAATCCGTTGAGGCACTGAAAATATCCATGGGCTGATTGTTAAAGGGAGAAAATCTGAGCTGCTTTTGTGCTAATTGCAAATTTTACAAAGCAAATTATTAATGAAAGATAGAATGCAGAAGAGAAAGGCAAAGAGCTTTCACAATATAGGTTTCATGAGAGAATGAGATAAATAAAATTTCATGTAAATATTGGATACTATAGGTGAAAGTTTTCTGAAGGAAGGTGTATCTAATTGGGAAGAATTGGTAAATTGGAATATATTGCAAAATTTTGTCACAATTTGGTGCAGCTTTTTATTTGCTGTCAAAGGTACAAGTGTCCTCTTTCCTTGCTATTTAATCACTGCGGTGAAACATTTCTGAGCTTGCAGGATAAGTTGGATGACAAACTAGCCAACCATATTTTAGCCTCACATATTGTGCAAAATCCAGCTCATGGGTTAGTTTATGATTCCTTGTTGTATAAACAAAGATTTATTTATTTTGTGAAAATTATTTACTGCCCATCTCTTATCCAATGACAATTAAGTTTTGAGAAACAACTTACTTATCCATAGTAAGTCACCCATGCAAATACTGAACTTAGCACAAATGTAGCCTTCTGTTAAAAAAAATTGTACTTTTTTGCATAATATCAGCCATAGACTACTAGAGTAAAGCCCATGTCACACTGAACCAACGGATGCAAAGAGGATGTAAAACGGACAAAAAACCTTGCCATCCGTTTGAAAACGTGATGTACTCACTGCCTCCGTTTGGCTTCCTCTCTATTCGTCCAGCATCCGTTTATTGACGTTTCATCCACTCCGAAAGTTTTGGGCTGCCTAAAACTTTTGCGCAGAAAATGTATCCATTTCGTCCGTTCTGCATCCGCTACGCATCCGATACGCATCCGTTACTTATCCACTATATCCTCTTGGCATCCGTTGCGCATCCGCGCAACTCGCATCCGCCCGGACGCAGGGAGGAAGTGGAACGGACGCAGAATGGATGCAGAACGGATGCAGAACGGATGCCTAGCGGAAACAAAGCATTTAAAGCGGAAAAAACGTTCGCAGAGGGGACCTATCTCGGATATTAAGGATGTCTAGAGGATGCCTAGAGGATGCAAAGGGACACCTATACTGCCCATAAAAAGGGGGAGCAATTCGTCTGCATCTCACTTTCAGACCAGCAGCCTAGCTGTGCAGACCTCTGCAGCCTTCATCTTCCTCTTCCACAGCATCCAGTCACGTCCACCGTGGATTGTGACAAAGTCCTTTTGGCAGCCACCATCCTTCTGCAACAGTGCGAAACCATCTGCAGGCTCTGTGAACTCTATTACGGAAAGAAAAGGAGCCACCCAAAAAAAGTCTGGGTCCAAAGATGGTTCGCCAGAAGAGCAGAGGACGGACTGTACAACAAGCTGATGGTGGAGCTCAGGAGCGAAGACACTCGGGCGTTCCAGAACTTCATGAGGATGCCTCCAGCCATGTTTGACGAAGTTGTGCAGCGGCTGACACCCAGGTTGACCAAGACAAACACCAACTTCCCGCCCAGCCTGGAACCTGGGCTCAAGGTGGCACTCACTCTGCGCCACCTGGCCTCAGGGACCACCTACAGGAGCATGCAGTACGGCTGGAGGGTGCCACCCAGCACCATCAGCTTTGTTATCAGAGAAGTGGTGCAGGCCATCATCGAAGAATACAAGGAGGAGCTCCTCCAGTGCCCCTCCACTGAAGAAGGATGGAAGAAAGTTGCAGAGCAGTGGTATCAGAAGTGGAACTTCCCCCACACCGTTGGAGCCATAGATGGGAAGCACGTGGCCTGCAAAGCTCCAGCCAAGTCGGGGTCCACTTATTTCAACTACAAGGGCTTCTTCAGCATCATCCTCTTCGCCATGGTCAATGCTGGCTACAAGTTCATGTACATCGATGCTTCAGGCAACGGCTCATCTTCAGATGCCCAGGTATACAACGCCAGTGACCTCAAGAGGGGTTGGAATGCAACCTCATGGTGGGCTTCCCAGATCCAGACCCACTGCCCAACGACACGCAAGATATGCCCTACTTCATCGTGGGGGATGACGCCTTCTCCCTCAAAACCTACCTCATGAAGCCCTATACCTCCAAATATCTCACCCGTGAAGAGAGGATCTTCAACTACAGGCTGTCCAGGGCAAGACGGGTGGTGGAGAACGCCTTTGGCATCCTGGCCAACAGGTTCCAGGTACTTCTCACCAACATGCAGCATAGCCCAGAGACCATGAGGAGGATCGTGGAAGCTTGCTGCATCCTGCACAATCTCATGCGCACCTGCTACCCAGACTTGCAGAACAGGCTTGTGGACCTCCAACAAGGCAATGGGGACATGGAGCCTGGGGAATGGAGGCAAGGGAGAAACCTGATCGACACTGAGGATGTGCAAGGCCCCAACAGAGCCTCACGTGAGGCGAAGAAGCAGTGCAACCTCCTGAGACACTGGTGCAACTCCCCAGCTGGAGCAGTGGAGTGGCAAGACAGGATGATAGATGCTTAATGGAAGCTTCCTTTAGCCTATCTCATCACACGGATGAGATTGGGCCATGTATGTTTGGTTGGGCTACAATGAACAGGGCGTTTAAAAAAGAGTTGTGTTTATGTTGAAATGTGTGGATCAATGATTACATTGTTATTGATAATAAAGGTCCATAGGTGTGGCACCTGGAAAGGGTGGACCATACAGTCCCACTATGCTTGCACTGGACGTTTATCTATCCTTCAGCTATTACCCATACCAAAGGTATCCCTGCCCATCCCACAGGTATCCCTGCCCATCCCACAGCTATCTTAACCCATCCCACAAGCAAGCAAAGGCTTAAACCATTTATAAAAGTTTCCAGCAAGACTTTATTAAAAAAAAGAAATGAAGCAAGTGTGTGAATCAAAAATAGACTTTATTAACAACAAGCTATAAGACAAAAATGAGTCTCTGGCACTCCTCTTGGTCACTCAGTCTCAGGGGTGAAGGGTGCAGGTGCTGTGGAGGTGGCTGGTGCTGGAGTGCTTGTCATCAGCTCCTCCAGAAGCAGAAGCAGCAGAAGCCCCAGCCCCAGAAGAGCGAACCCGTGCTGCAGAAGCCCCAACAGAACCAGAGTGAGGGCCAGGGGGCGGGATGGTAGCCCTGTCCCTCTTGCCAAGGCTGGCAGCAGATGGCTGAGGCTTGCTGTGCTTCAGCATGGTTGTGGGTTGCTGGCTGGCAGGGAGGGTGGCAGCAAGGCTGGCAGCAAGGCTTGCAGGCAGACATGCAGGCAGGGCAGGCAAGGCAGCCAATCCTTCTGGCAGCAGGTCTTTCCTCTGAATGGCGACCTGCTTCCGAGCTGCTTCCGTTATATCCGCGGGGCTGACGCAATGCATCCTCCCCGCATGCGCAATTAACGCCAGTCATCCGCTAGGCTTCCACTGTGCATCCGCTAGGCATCCACTGTGCATCTACTGTATCCGTTCCGCGTCCGCTTCGCTGAGGCCCCCCAGAAGCCCTGCGGTTGCGCCATCCGCTCCCATCCGCTTCCATCCGCTGGGCTTCCGTTCCGCATCCGCTTTGCATCCGCCCTGCGTCCTCCTGCGTCCGTGTTATCCGCTCCGGTTATGCAATTTTTTGCCCCTTTTGAGAGCGGATAACAACAGATGGAACATTTTGCTTGTCCGCTGTGTCCTTTTTGCATCCGTTGGCCAGTGTGACATGGGCTTAAATTGATGCATATTTTTTTTTATAATTTACTGTGTCAACCCACAGAATAATCTGCATATATTGAGTCACATATTGGCCAACTTCATCTTATCGTTGTATGAAGCCAACTGATCTGAAAAGCACATCAAGGTTTGTCTCCATTGGGCTGACATCTAATAATGGTGCTGGCTATTCACTAAGTTATTCACTAATGATAGACATTCTCTAGATAGATATTAAACGCTATCTGCTTGTTACAAATTTGTCAGAATTGCTTGTTTGCTAGCCTTTATTTGGAAAGTCCTGACATTTCTTTTTACACATTTGGCAAACAGGTGTATATAAAGCTAGAGTATTCATTACAAATTATTTATTTGTCTCTGCCTCTTTTTGGCAAGAAAGCTATGGTGGTGTTGAACCATAGAAAAACCCTTTTTCTTTCTGATAGAAAATGGCTTATTAAGTAACAGGCTACCCCACTGGTGCTGACTCAGGCAGAAACTAATGAACACCCTGGCTGGCCATTTGAAATTTATTGCACCTATTAATTACAACCATTAGATGCAGCCAGTGAAATTTTTATAATGAGGACCCTTGCGACTTTGCTTTCCTAGCAGCAAATTAACTGTGTATATGAAGGCTGAGGAGCGGAGAGAGGGTTAGAATCAATGGCATCAGCATACTTTACAGAAGCAATGTTTTAATTAGTGGTTCTCTGCAAACACTGCAGCCTGAAACTCCAGCTGAATGTGCATCATTATTTCCCATTAAAGAGACAATGCTTCCCTTTACTAATTGACTTTATTTCCTTTTAAGGTTTTTTTTTTAAAAGCAGAAGTTGAATACTTTATATCTGGGTTTGAATAAATTGGGTGAGAGAGATTGTTGTTAATGAAATTCAGAGTTGATAATTAAAATAGAAGTTAAAAATGGGGATAAAACAAAAGGGGAAGTACCTCTATCTGTCTCACATTAGCACCCCACTTTTATTTGGAGGTGCTCAAAGTAGTATCATATGTTGCAATGATCTCATACTTAATACAACTTGTGGGATAAACTTCAATTGAGTGAAAATATATCTTTCTTGGTCATGGAATATAAATTGAATCCAAAATAACATTTAGTGCCCTAGTTATCAATTATTTTCATGGTGATTCTGGAATCAATTAAAGGTAAATCTGACCTCTAATTCAATACTGGATAGCCATGACCTACAAGCTGGATGCTAAAGTCTAAGAGATTCCCGTTCCGATTGCAAAGTTCCCTAAAGATTTCCAGCAAGCTAAGAGAGTATGATCGTGACAATATTTTCAGCAAAATCATACAAATCCAACTTCTGCTCTAAGAACACATTTTGCCACACCATTGTCCATTTCTACTTATTAGCGATCCATAATATTTGCCTTTTCCCCTGCCTTTGCTCCTTGCTGCACTGCCCAACTTCAGATTGTGGCAGCACCTAACCCATCTTGATTGAGCTTAAAAAGATAAATGGTATCACATATGGTTAGTATTTGAATGGCAAACCAGAGCTTTAGGCTAACATCCTGGAAGTAGGCAGTGGTAAAACCACTTTGATATTGTTGCCAAGAAATGTAAAAGGGCATGTCTATGAAGTCACTAAGTGTTAGGTTTGGTTTGAAGGAAACTTTACCTGCCACAGTAGAAGAAAACTATAGTTATCTAGATACTTACATTTACAAGTTACACCTATGCAATTAGTTTCTTTTTCATCAAGTCACCCTAAGTTCAAGGACTATTTTATTTATTACATTTCTCTGCTACCTATCTCATTGTTACAGCAACTCTGTACAGCTTATGTTAAAAAAAGTAAAAAGATACCAAAATATAATTAAAATTAGTAAAAATTTAATAGAAGAGATTGAATAGAGAATCTAAAAACCAAGATGGGCAACCTGGTCAGCCACCACCACCATAGGAGCCCCCTGTCAGGGCTGCAGGCCAAGTGACAGAGCCTAGTTTCCAGACTCTTCCAGGAGACCAGGAGTGTGGAGGCAGACCTCACCTCAGATGGAAAAATATTCCAGAGAAAGGGACACAGCAGAAAAGAAATATTTAATTAACTATTGACTATGTTATGTGTATCTTATCTTTGTGTGTATCTTACAAGATATCTTACATATCTTTGTAAGATATGTGTATCTTATCTTTGCAGTACCTTTTCCAGAAACTAGTCACAATACATCTTTGTGTGTATCTTACAAGATATCTTACATATCTTTGTAAGATATGTGTATCTGATCTTTGCAGTACCTTTTCCAGAAACTAGTCACAATACACCTTTATTAATAAACACCATCTTAACACTTAGAAAGGGCTGTACTTCTGTACTGCATTGCTTGCTGAAGACTCCATATTCAGTTTTTCTTCTCCAAGTAATATTGGAAAAGTCTCCAGTCTGAAATTCTGGACTGTTACTACCAGTCAGTGCAGACAAACCTGAACTAGATAGATCACTAGTCTGATTTGCTGTAAGGCTTTTCTTATATTTCTCTTTAATGCACTGAGACAATTTCATAATTTTCTCTTATCACATTAAACACATTAAAAGATCTTTGTTATGTTAAATGGCATCCAGACATATGGATATATCTGTTCATTGTACAGGACATAAATGGGATACCCTTGTGACAAAATACCAAGTTCAATCATTTCAGTGAGGGATGGATTTCATCTGATTTGATGGAAGGATGCTTGTATTACAAGCATTCGAGAGATGCAAATCATTCCAAGATCAAGATTTTTCATGATAGCAACAAAATGCTTAAATATGTGATGACTTTATGATGCCTGTATGATCACGACCTATTTTTTTATAATGTAGGTTAGAATGATGTCAGTTGTTTGCAGAAAGATAATGGCTATCAAAACCATATTCCAGGACCAGAATTCATTTGCAATATTTTGCAAATATAAGTTAATCATCTGCATACATGGATACTATTAAGTAGTAGAAATAAGTCCTTTAGTAATGATGGCTGTGCTTGATATGAGAGCTGAGGGCTACATTACTCATAACAGCAATACTGATTTTAGTGGGGATTCGAGGAGGGTTGTTTGATAGTGGTTTTTATGTAATTTTAAGATGACCAGTATAGTTTTCACTTGTTTCCTGTTAAAAATGGGAAAATATTCCAATTGCTTTAAGCCATGATATTGCGTATAGCCACATTCATTCCAATTATATTTAAGTGTGGTTTATATATCCAAGTTTTGTGTCAGAAGTCAAAATAAGAATGCAAAAACTGCCCATCCTTTGTCCCTGATTTAATGTGTTCTTTTTGCTCCAGTTTCTCACAAAGGGTTTTAACAAATTGGATCCCTTCCTTTCCTCATTGCTGACTGAATGTGTGAAAAGAGTAAAGATTTCCAATTTCAGCAGCAGGGGCTTAACTGTTAGGAAGACCAAAAACCTGGCGAAATCGGTAATTGTTGGTCTAAGGAATTGGTCTGTCCAGCTGGTTCAGAAAGACATTTATTAGGGCTCAGGAAAAGTGACATTATTAAAGTGAGCATGCTGATTTCAGACAGCTCCCAATTCATCACTCTGACAGTGACAAACACAGCCTGAGGTTAAGCAAATGACTACAGAGAATTCTTTGGCTTTACATTTTTAATATTCACTGTGTTTTCTTGGCTGCAGAGAGTCCTATTCAAAGGATCTTCTTCCTTGAATAGAAAGGGCAAAGCAGGGCCATGAAACATGCTTGAATTTTGCAAATCAAGTAGGGCCTCTGTCATTCCCCTCACTCTAGTTCATTTATCTTGCACCTGAATGGAAAGCGGAGGGTCAATTTTTAAAGGCTCCATGTTACAAGCTTTCCTAAATACACTAATAACTCCCTAATGGAATTGGGACTTCTGTCACTCAGACCACCCAGGTCTCCAGGCAAACAAATGGTTTCTGGTACTTTTGAATTCTTCTCAATGCTCCCCTCTTCCATTTCTATTCCCAGGGAATCTAATACTGCAATACACAAAGTGCCTTGTCTCTGCTACCATCCTCCTCTCAACAGTAACATATTGTACTGTCAATGGAGCTATCCTTGAAAACAGTTGAGAAGCAAAATTTATAATACAATTTTGTCAATACGCATAGGATCATACAAATATCATGTATTTGTAGCAACTGGAGCCTGTGATGCTCTATGAGCTTTCCTGTTTATTTGTAGATGTTTCATTTACCTGACTATGTAACATCATCAGTACTAGCTCTGATAAAAGTTCGTACTGATGTTACCTAATTAGTTAATTAAAGTAAGCAAAACAGATGAGTTCTGAGAATACCTCAGAATCCACAGTTCAACTTTGAGCTGTGTATTCTCTTCTGTTCTATCATCTATACTCATTATAATTGGACATCCAAATATAATTCTAAATACATGTTTCTTTTGAATTTAAATGCTTTAAATGTCCCACCTGTAGCCACTAGTTTGAAAGATCGGCTTAGTTCCTTCACTGCATTATAGCCTGCTTCTTCCCAGAGCTTAGGTAGATATCCTTGCCTTCTTTGATCATTTTTGTCCTAAGTTATCAGTAAATAGCTGAAGAGAGGTCAAAGGGACTGTTTAGGCCCTTGGGTATAAGTTTATGTTTATCCAGCCTCCCTTTTTACTATTGAAATTTTCTTTACGATTAATAGGTTGAGATTAGTAAACCAATGAAGGTTTACCATTAATTACATAACAATGATCTTTTTATCTACATCTTTTTATCATAGTACCTCAAATCTTCACTTAATACATACAAAATCCAGAACCCATTAATCCCGTGTAACTGAAATTTTAAGAATCTTCATTCTAGCTTTATTAGTAAAATTTTGGCTGTTGCAGCATTGCCACAATTAACCACCATCACATGACTGTGATTTCTGATGCTCCCTGCCAATGTCTCACAAACAAAATCAATGGGGAAGCCAGCAGGGAGTCAGAAATTACTCCTACTGCCTCTGCTTTTTTGCTTTCCCATAGTCATTCAGCTTCTTGGTTTAGATAAGGAAATATCTCTGAAAGGATGACCCAACAGATCATGGCTTATCTAATACCTTTATTCTTGAATTAAGGCAAATATATGTGTCCCAGGATAATGTCGCAGGATCAAATCTGGGTTGATCACTGGGACAAGAAGTTTTAGTCTTCTGAGCTTTTAGACTTGTGCTGGAGCGCATCTCAATTAGTGAAAGCAGATCGAATACTCAGTCTCTGGCACTATTCTCAGTCACTCTGAGGCATGTCCACGGTCTCAGCTGTTAAGCTGGCAGGGACTGTGGAGGTGGCTGTGGCTTGAGTGCTGGTCTGAGGTGCCATTGGGGTGCTTGACCCCGAGAGTACAACAGGAGATGGTGTGTTTAGGAAGCTCTCTGAGAGCTGACTCAGTTCCGTGAGGTTGAGAGGCCCTTCATCAAGGACCTGGGATGTCAGGCACAAGACTGATGACAGATTGTCCATTGAGGGGCTTGGTTGTGGGGTGGAGGAAGGAGGAGTGTAGTGGGGCTCTCTGGTCTGCAGCTGGGTGAGGTGTGGCGTCTGTGGCGTGCGATGAATCTGGGCCTGGACTGGGAAGGGCTGCCTCTGGTGTGGGAAGTCCTGGTAGTTGTAGCCTTGGTAGGTGAGAGGCTGTTGAAAGCTGTGGAAGGGCTTTGACATCACCTGGGGTGGAGGAGCAGACCTGGACTGGTCGGAGCAGGTTCAGCTAGGCTTTGAGGGTTGTGCAGAAGTGCTGTGATCTTTTCCTTCATCACCTGGTACTGGGCCTCGGCATATCCCTCAAGGTGTGGCTCACATAGGTGATGAAAGTGTGGTGGCTAGAGGATCCTCTGTCCAAGTGGACCAGCTGAGAGAGCAGTTCTGTGCTGATCCTCATTGTGTCCCTGATCTCCAACAGGACAGTGTGGCTCTGGCCCTCCAGTCTGCCTCTCTGCCTGCATCCTCTGGAGCTGGGGGTGGGGGTGGGGGTAGGTTGGCCTCTGGTGGCTGCTGCTTACATCTCCCGGTCAGTGAGCTTGACAGCGGCCTGGCCAGATATTTTGAGGTGTAGCTTGCCATACCAGATGTGCATGTGCTTCCACCATCCCAGGAGTACATCTGCAGTGTAGCCCAGGCTCTCTGCCTTGTCTCTCCAAGCTGCCTGTTTCTTCTTGGTGTCGCGATAGAGTCTGTGGCCCTTCCTCCACAGGTACTCATTCTCCCTCAGCCATTCCAGCACCTCCTCTTTATGGTCCTCGGAAACGGTGTACTGTTTCCTCTCTCCCTTCTCCTTCCCTTGCCTCTTCCTCCCTCTGGCAGGGGCTTCAGCAGGGCCTTCAGGGGCTTGAGCAGCAGGGCCTTCAGCAGCAGGGCTTTGAGGGCCTTGGGGCTGGTGCACCACAGCAGCAGCAGTAGCAGCAGCACCAGCACCAGCACCAGCACCAGCACCAGCACCAGCACCAGCACCAGCACCAGCACCAGCACTAGCAGCACCAGCAGCACCAGCACCAGCACCAGCACCAGCAGCACCAAGGAGCACCACCACCACCACTAGCAGCAGGAGGAGAAGCAGCAGCAGCAGCAGCAGCAGCAAGAGAAGCACCAGCAGCTTCAGAGTCAGTGCCAGGGGGTGGGATGGTGGTTCTGTCCTTTTTGCCAGGGCTGGCACGAGTAGGCACAGGCTTTCTCTTCTTCCCTGACTGATGAACCATGGTGTTCTTTGAAGATGTATGTGGCAGCACGTCTTTCCTCTGAATGCTGACAGCGTGCGAGCTGCATCCTTTTATATCCGTGGAGCTGATGCAATTCATACTCCCCACATGCGCAGTGACCGCTTTGCATCCAATATACATCCGCTATGCATCCGCTTTGCTTCCAATAGGCGTCCACTATGCATCCGCCCCTTCCGCTATGCGTCCGCTTCACTATTCTCCCCCAGAACCCCTGAGGATGTGTTATCCGCTTCCATCCGCTGTCATCCGCTAGGCTTCTTACGAACATCCATTTAACATCCCCACTACATCCTACCCCCATCCATTCTTTTCCGTTCTTTTCCATTCTGTTTATGCAAATTTTCACCACTTTTTGGAGCGGATGAGAACGGATGGAGCCACCCTCGAAATTTTGCTCATCCGCTGTGTCCTTTATGCATACGTTTTGCATCCGTCGGCCAGTGGGACAGGGCCTTTAGCTATAATCTGCTTCTCAACAAACTCTACCTATAGGTTCCTCTTTTCTACAGACTAGCAGAATCCAGTGCAGCTCTGAATGTGCCTGAATCACCATATTGCTGCATGTTTAGCCCTACAGATGGCAATTTAACTTCCTTATTTTTTGATGGTTGTGAGGCTCTGGGAATGTGTGTATAGTTCATGCATTTTGGATCCTCTCTCTTGCTTGAAAGCTTATGTTTTTAAATAAATTTGTTAGATGGAGAAACTGTTAGGATAGAGTGACCTTTTGCCCAATAGACTAACATGATACTCATCTTACAATGCTGTATCATAGGATCCCACAATCTGAGAACAGATTCGGTGTGCATGTTTTCTCCTAAACTTAACAGTAAGTTGAGCATCTATTCTGAAAACTTAATTTAAATCTACATTAAGTTTTAAAATCTTCCATTTGGAACTGGGCCAGTGCCACCCAGCTGGCTTTTATGCCTAAAGGAGGCCGACAGTCTCACAGTCTCTTCCTTTTTAAAACAGTACCTGTTATTCCAATGATACATCATTCTGCTGTAGTGAGTTGTGATCTCAGTCTCATGTTGTAGAAATGGGGTATCAAAAAGTTATTATGGCTGTGACAGTGTGATCAAACCTCCACTCGTTTTGCATGCAATATACCTAAAAAGGGTGGGGCTTTAATCCCATGATCACAGCCACCATCTTGAATTTTTTGAAGCCTCCCTAAGGATGTCCCTGAATGGATAGTTGGTGGATGCATAGAGCAGTAAGAAAGCCTTACATGCTCTATCAAACTCTTGTGTTTATATTTTTCTACTGGTCCTTGATGCTGGTATTCTAATCCTAATTGGTGGCAGCAAAATTGTAGATGAGTAAGGAATGAGCTCACCTTGTAGCTTCCAAACCAACCTTCCAAAATTGACTGATCTTTGCTCTCCCCACATGTGGGGAGTATCCATTTGACTGATCTTTGCTCTCTTTCAGCTGCTACATCCAGAAAACCTTTTTCTATTCACAGAATAAAAGTGGCAGAGAGATGCAGTAAGATGAAGACTGTCTGTTTGACAAACCTTGCAGACAGGAAGCCTCATTAAACAGCCACTAGCCATTGTTCTGTGCATTTCAAAGGAAATATCTAGACTTTATTTAAAGCAGGAGCCCAGCAGACAGGTATACAGAGAAATCTGTCAAATAAAGCTGATGGGGGAAGGGTAGTGAGAGGCTGCAGCTGCAGCCATGAATTAAAAGGGCTGGGCTTATCTGTCTTGGGGCTGCTTTGTGCTGAAGGCAGACTCCTTCTCTGGAAAGACAAGGTCAGGCTGAAGCAGAGAGGATAAAAGTAGTGTTGGTTGGTTCCCAGGTTACTGGATGGAAGGGATGCAATTGTCACTGCTGTGTGGAACAGACTAATCTAAGGTGCTGAAGGGCTCTTTAATTAATGCTGAGCGGTTGTGTTTGAAGCTAGAAGGTCAGTCAAATATTCCTGGTAACCTTGGATGGCTTAATCATGCCCTCGGTACTAGCCGAGCTATTGAAAAGCAACCATCTCAAACAGGATTTTGGCTTTTGCTGCCTCTTTTTTTCTTCTTAATCTGGCTGAGGTAATTCACAGATGTCAAACCCTCCACTTAGGTGGGGGCAGTTTTTGGCACGGGTGCAGTCAAGCCATTTAGGCTTGGCATGTTTGGTTTTGCTTCACAACCTTTGTGTGAGCCAAAGAATTATGAGGCCTCTGCTAAATGCTCTGTGACCCTAACAACCAGTTTTGGTTCTATACTTATTTTTAAAACATAAATAAATAAAAATAACTAAAGCTCATTAAGCAGAGGGATTGCTGAGCAACAGTTCATATTGCCTTGTGTTATACCTTGATAAGACTGGACTTGAGGCTAATATTTCTCTGGAGACCAGTAAGAGATCCTGGGCTGCCTGGAGCAAAGAGGAGCGTCTCTTCTCAACTGCCCAGTTTGGCTGCTGATTGTTCCTTCAGTATTGGTGAAAAGCAGTTCAAGACATCTTCTACTGCACCCCTGAGTATCAGATCATCTTAGATGGTCAGAACAGGCCACAGAGCAATTCTATTTTCTACCTCTGCTGCCACTCTGCCGATACTGTTTTTCTGTCCATTTAGACAGACTCGACAAAGCAGTCCACCTGCCCCAAAGGTAGACCACAGATGATCTTCATCAGGTCTGGGCCATAATAATAGTATGTTTCTTTTTTTCATTCTTTCTTTTTATGCTTTGTCCTTTGTTTTTTTCTTGTCCCAAAGGTGTTTTTCAAAAAGGAATTAGACTTTGTTTTTTTTTTCTCCCTTGAAAGTGTTTTGCTTCTTATCTGAGAAGCACCTTCTTCAGAAGAAGAACCAAACTGAAGAAGCTTCTTGGATAAGAAGCAAACATTTTCAAGAAACATGTCAGAAAACTTCTCCTTAGTTCTAGGTTTCTTCTTTCCTTGATTAATTTCCATTCATTGCTTCTTGTCGAGCTTTCTGGTACTTTGGAGAATAGGCTGACCTGTCTTCTTTGTGGCAGCTGTTCAAATATTGGAAAACTGCTCTCAGGTCATCCCTAGTCTAATCTTTTCACTAGATTAGACATACCCAATTTCTACAACCATTCTTCATGTTTTAGCCTCTAGCCCTTAATTATCTTTGTTGCTCTTCTCTACACTCTTTCTAGATCTCTATAATTTTTATATTGTGGCCACTAAAACTGGATGCAAGTATAGTCTTATTAAGGCATTACAAAGTGGTTCTAACATTTCACATGATCTTGATTCTATCCTTCTGTAACTGCAGCCTAGGACTATGTTAGCTTTTTTGGTGGCTACAACACACTACTGGCTCATATTTAAGTGGTTGTCCACTAAGACTCCTAGATTTCTCTTGCAATTACTGCTATTGAGCCAAGTTCTACCTATTCTATACCTGTGCATTTGTTTTTCCTTGCCTAAATGTAAAACTTTACTTTCTTCACAATTGAATTCCATTTTATTAGATAGAGCCCATTGTTCAAGTCTGTCGAGATCCTTCTGTATCTTGAGACTATCTTCTGAGGTGTTGGCTGTTAGTATTAGTGGACAACCTCTTTGCTTAGGGGTTATACATGGGGTGGGATAATCCTGGTTTTGCCCTATTTGGGAATTCACTAAGAACATATAAGACTGTACTTTATTATCAGCCCAAATAAATCTACTGTGAGGTGGAGGCATTCTTTCTGAAGTTAAAGAACATAATTTACCATACTGTTGCTATATGCTTTATTGATAAATATATGTTTTTCTCTTTTCAGTTCAAGCCCAAAGCCACCTAGCCAGTTTCCATGCCTAAGGAAGGGTTAGAACCAGAGTCTCCCCAATACCAATCTATCATCTTAATTACTACCCCATGTTAGCTCTCACACATCTCTGTATATATAAGTTCCAAAATCTATTATTTGAGTTCCATGTGTTTAGGAAACCTGGCTACTTAATACGTGAAAACCAAGAGTGGATTAATAGGGTAGGCTATGTTAGGATTGTTGCTGAGGATAGTGCATATGTGACTGACTTGTGTCCCAGCATAGTTTGAGTTTTTGTGTGCTCTTTTTAATAGAGCTTCTTTCCTTTGTTTGAAGAAGGATCCCTTATCAAGTGTCTTAAAGCAATGGCGGCTTCGGGAATTCTGAAAGTGGAAGCCCACATCTTTGAATTGCCAAGGTTGAAAAATATTGCTCTATCTTTTCTTCCCACCTTTGATTCAATGAAATAGAAATGCAAGATTTTAACAGTTCTGCTCTGTGTCATGTGAAGTGTTCAATTATACTAACTCCAACAGGTTTTGAGATTATTGAGTGACCCATTCAAAAATTTCTAAAATTTGGGTGCACGAAAGGAAGAATTTATAAAAACAGCATACAGTTATAATTGAGTGATTCAAACTAAATCTCATCATAACTCATTCAGTTTGTATAAAGATAACAATTGCTGTGCTGGATCTGATCAAAGACCACTGGTAATTCTATCACTAAATATAATTTTATTCTTTTCTGCTTTTTACTTCATAAAGGGCTTTGGCTTGAAAAGTGATACTAAAATATTTTAAGTAAAATATTTCACTGCTAATCATCACAATGGATAATTAACTACATAGTTCCTTAATACTAATATTCAGCACAGTGTACTATCGTTCAGATCTTTAAGGGTTTTTATATGATATATTATTCTAGTTTTTGGAGAGATGCTGGTTGTACTCACTCTGCTTGCACTAATTGAGATTAAGTTTGGGGCAATATTGTGTAAGCAGTCACATGGTGATGCAGGATTCTAAATTCAGAACATCATAGCCAAAATTGTTTGGATGTCTGCAAAGTAAAGATAATCACTGCATTACAGAGAAAATAGTCCTTATAAGGAAGATTCAAAAGTATGAATTATTATGAACTATTATCTCTACAATCTCCTAATCAGAGTTTATTGAATAGAGAAGTTTGCTTATGAAAGGTTTCTTTCCAAAATATTGCTTAATTGAAGGGGAGAATCTGTCCCCCACCCCGGAAATGTTAATGCACTAAGTTTTTGTGTTCATGTTTAATCTTATAATATTTCAAAGGTAATAAAACATGTGCTGTTCCTATTCCTTACTGAGTCATTGGTAGATGTTCTTGGAATGCTCTACCAGCCACCAGCATATTGATTCTTAGATTTTTATGTTTTTAACGCTAACAGTGAAATGTACTTTGTGCTCACTGTGAGACTCAAGTGTACAACTCTAAGGCTAACTGCAACAAATTACATTATGGCTTAGTGTATTGAGTAAATATATCAAGTATAGCTTGTAAAATGTGATTTATAGTGTATTTTATTACATAAATCCAGCCAACAAATCATGGATAAACAAGATATGGGTGAGCATAATGTGTAATTTCAGATAGCTGGGTTAATGATATAAGGGCAATGAATACTTACCATACACAAGTGATATTGAGAACTAGAAATAGGTAAAAATGAGACAAAGAAGTAGTGGAAAAGTTTAAGATTACAATTACTGAATAGAAAAAGGGTGGAAGTCACAATTATGTGTTTATTCTTTAAAAAAAACATTCTTGCCTCTCTATTTCTTATTTTCCATGCTTGCTCTTGTTCGTTTTGTATATTTTATTAAATTAAAAATTATAATAAAAGAGAGTTAGAAATTTATGAAGGCTTTTACAGCAGCCACAAGAAGATAATATATGAGTCACTGGACACTGACTCATTGATAACATGGCATAATAGAGATGGGACTAAATAATGTAGCTTCTAATTCCTAGTATAACATACAGAATAGAATGAACTGTTTTTTTTAAAGTTACATTTTTACAATAATAGTATAGTTTTGAAATTAAGTTGCTGGTTGATGGGGAGGGAGAAATAAATCAAAAAGAGAGGAAGATGGCTTCTTACGTTTGAGCATCGAGTGATGTAACAGCAGCTTGTCTTGTTTCAGAACAAATGCTTGTCATTATTAGTTTGTTTTTGCTCCCTGTGAGGACAATTGTTTTTCCAATCCTATTCTTGGTTGAATAAAATTCAAAGAAAGTATAACAGCCAATGAATCCTGAAAACAGATTTAGTTGTGATTCATGTAATAATGACTTCCCTTAAAATGTAATTTGTGAATTAATTACCTTTAAAAAAGTTAATTCAAGGGTATAATATCCTTCATATTTATAGAAGGAGTAAGTTATGTTAAAGTAATAGCTATTTTCAAATCTCATCTTACCTAAACAATATTACTGGAAATTTTGGATTTCTGGTTTGCAGGGCTTCGGTAGCAGACAGGAATCTGCGATCGTGCGCGATTTCTGCCTGGGCTTGCCACTGGAGCGCCCTGAGCCAGCTGGCTTTGGGGCTAAGCCACCCCGTAGAGGTTGGTGAAGACTGGGAATACTCCAGCAGGGTCGAGGAAAGCCGCATCTTTCCTCCCCAGCTGGCTGAACTCCCTTTCCCGAAGGCGGTAGAGCAGCGGTCAGAAATGGCCACCTCAAAGAAGCCCTCATCTGGAAAAGAATGTGCAGGAAGAAGAAAGTGCTGAAGTGAAAGGTTTGGCTGACCAGGATAAGAAGCAACAATTAAGGCATCCTGGAACTCAAATTTTTTAAAAAAGATACATCACTCCCAAAGAAGATTCGGAAACAAATTTGAATGAAAGTGAAAAGGGAAAGTTTTTTTTTTCACTCTCCTTCCTTATGTTGACAGCGAACAGAGATGAATGAGAAATCAGAAAAATCTGCTTTGGCATCAACAGATATTTAAGCTGGAAGATTTAATGCCAAGGGGAATAATAAAGATTTCTGAATATAAAAGGAAAAAAAAAAGAGAAAGATTTTTTTTTTTTTTTTGCTGTAAGTGGGAAGGGAGAGGAAGAGAATAAGAACAGGATTTGGAAGGAGGAGAAAGCCTGGAATCTAAAGAATCTAAAGTTAAATTTTAACAGGACTTCTAAAAGATACATTTTAACTGGAACTTTGTAACTAAATACAAACCCCAGGAAGAGAAAGTGAAAAAAGAAAGGTGTCAAAAGAAACAGCTTCTGTGTATTTGGATTGCTTGGTGACTTTGGGACTTTTGGAATTATATTTGAAGGATTAAAAACACTTGGGTGGTTGTTTTAAAAGAAAAAAAACTCTACAATGGCATCACTTGTGGATGAACTGAAAATAAAATTTAAAAAACTTAAAGAAGAGGAACAAGAAGGGAAGGGCTCTCTTATTTCCGTTTTTCAATTCTTAGAAATGACGATTTCTACCTACGAGATATTACAAGAAAAGATTACGCAACAAGAAGATTGGGACAAAGAAGAAGCCATTTTAAATGAACAAGTAACTTTACTTGGGGAAGAAAGAGGAAAGAGGGGAAAGAGAATGGAGAATTTGAGACCTAAAAAAACAAACAAAAAAGGGAAAACTAAGGTGAAAAGTGGATATAATGTGAGAAAGTAATAGAAAAAGGGAATACAGAAAAGGGAAATCAAGGCGGAGAGACAAGGGGGTAAAAAAGGCAGAGAGAAGAAGCAAAGGAGGAGGGAAGAGAAGAGAAGCTACAAGGGTGTGAAGCAAGATGTAAAGAAACATTATCTCTATTTATTTAGAGATAATGGGTAAAAATTTAATTGAAAAAGTGATTCTGCAAAGGTACATATGATTGTATTGTTATATTTATATTTAGAAATAATGTTAGAAAATTTGAAACAACGTATGATTTAGTGAAACATTTGTGAATAAAATAAATGGAATGAATTAAATGAGAGAATTAATTTAGAAAGGAATGGGAACATTTTAATGACATAATGTTTTAAAATGCAAGTGAAGTGGGGGGGAAGTAATTATGGGAAGTTTATAAGCGTTCCCATAGAAGCATGATACCTATTTGAAAAGTAATGCATTAAACGTTTAAAATTTAAATGAATATTAACATTAATGACAGAATTGAATTGGTATGGATCGTTGTTTTAATTATATTATATATTTATATTTTTCTTTTCTTTTTAAAATGTCGCGTGTAGCTTTAATGTACTAGGCAGAATCTGAATGGAAGTTATGTTCTATATTGTTATAATTTTAGGGGAAAGATGTAAAGGCGTCATTCTCCAATCAGTGATTACAGGATGAATTTTGTTTAATGAGAAAAGATAATAGACAGCTGAAATAGGACAGACAAAGAATATAAATATAATGATCTGATTTGAGATGAAACAAATAAAAATAAAATTAAGAAAGTTAAAAGAGGGGAGAAGCTATACAGAAAATGTAGAATGGTAATAAGATATGGAATGGTATATAAAAATGAGCATGAACTTGAATTGGTGTCTGTACAAAGATATGTAACCCGGGATCAGGCTGCTTTCAGAAAAGAGGTTTTATGTTTTTCATGTTCTGTGTTGTGTTTGTTTATGTTTGTTTCTAAAAATCAATAAAAAAATTTCAAAAAAAACCCACCAATATTACTGGAAATTCAGGGAATGAATCTTGGATTCTCTATGTGTAAAACGTATTCTGCCCACAAACTAAGATCTGACAAAAATGTCAGCTGTGTAAAAACAAAATCCATTTAAAATAGAATGTTTGTAGTTTCCTATCTGACTAGCAACCAGAAATATTGATCCAAATTTACAGCAAGAAATGTCTTGTTTGATAGAGGGGAAACATCCCAATCCTTTCTCTCTTTTATCTTACTCGGTATAGATTTCCTTTGGATGCTCCTGTCCCCTTGTCTGTTCTAGAGGATGCCCCAATTCACCTTTGCTTGCTTCTGTGGGCTCCATGGCTTCTGCAAGATGAAGGGGAAACATGAAGAGTCCAGTTCTGAGCAAGAAACTGCTGTTTGAAAAAAGAAGGCTTTTCTTTTCGGGGTTCACTTCACTGTGAATTGGAAAAACATGCTTACTGCAATCACTTGGTATGTTGTTATTGCCCCTTTCTTTGAGGCTTTTTTTCATGGCTTGTTCACCCTTTGGGCTGTTTGTGCCAATGGATTGGATAGGCAGAAAAAATATTAGTGTGACTGCATAATTTTTTAAAGAGTATCGCTTTATAGATTTAGAAATGTCAATGAACTGATAAGCCAAATAAATAATATGTATCCCACTGCATGACTCTCTGTGTGAGTGTGTGCGTGCAAGTATAATTGGGCTTTGGGTTTTGTACGGAAAAGCTACCCTCCCTCTTTTGGGTCTCCCATGGAGCTTGATGGATTAGCTTAGGAAGGTACACTGATAGGAAGAGATGAACTTGCTTTGAATGATAGCTTTTTTATCAGCATCAGGAATGGGAAGAAAAGAATGTGTGTGAAAGATATTAATCTGCTTTATTACATTTATTTTTCTCTCCTTGTTTTTCTTCTCTACAGATTTTCCTCTCCTCTACAGAGGTGGAGGAAAAATGACTCAATACAAAGGACAAACATTACAAAAGAACATCCAAAATCTATCTTGGGAAATGACCATTCTATAGTTTCCAGTTTGAATTATATTGACCTCTAGAGACTCTGGATATTGATGATTTTTTTAAAAAATTCAATTAATTTATTGAGATACATCAGCCATTCCCAAACTGGAATGTGTTATAAGTATTGGACAACAAGCCAGCTGGGTAACTTTGGGCCAATCACTTTCTTTCAGCTCAAACCACCTCATACGGTGGTTGTTGTTATTGGGAAAATAGGAGGAGGAAAGTAAATATGCCTTAGGTTACCTACAAAGTAGTAAAGGCGAGATAAAAGTTAAACAAACAAAAAAGGAAACTCCCTTTCTGGTTGGGACTCGTGGAATGAAGCAGGTTAAGGGAAACTACTGTACAGATTTGTTTAGCTCTTTTGCTCTTTTAGCTCTTTTGCCTGTGACAGAATCAGGCTGTTTTCTTAATTTGGTTTAAACCAAACACACAATATTGCTCACATTTAGAATAATAAAGATGGAATAGATCATTTAGGCTATTTAATTGCCTTCCCTGATATAATCAAATATATTTGAGGTATGGTTAAGAAGAAAGGACTGCCTTAGATTATAATTAAATCCATTTAAGGCTTGTTTGACAATATTCATATGTTTGTACTGGGTCATTTTAATGACAGTTTTGACAAACATTTTGATATATAAAATCTGGTAGATGCTCCTTTCATGATCTAAACATGTTCAGCCCATTTCAGTCACTGAATGCAATCAAGAAAGACAAGCTAGTAGTTTTCATTAGAATTAAAATGCCATGCAATTCCTCTTATGTGTAAACTATAAATACACTGAACTTCAGCCGATGATAAGTTAATTGTAGGTTTGGATCCATATTTCTCTTTAAAATGCTGCTTTTGTATTACTTAAAGCATTTTTACAACATTTACAGCACAACTGGATAAAAAGGAAGAAAAAAACCCCTCTGTTTTTGTAAAGTAAGGAAGGAAAGTAGAAATCAGTCCATTTGTTTTTTAGCAGAAATGAATGAAGAAACATGCAGTTAAGGCATGGGAACAGTTGTCTGTGGGGAGTAGAATAACATTTATGGCATAGTCCTATTTTCTCCATTGCTTGCCATGCATTTCTTGTTGCAGAATCATTTTCTGTCAGTACCTTTTCTTAGGACTTCTTGAACTTTACAAAGCAGGTAGAAACCCCACTGAATAGAGCTACGTAATACGCATTTCTATATATTTAACTTTGGGACTATATAGTGGCAAACCTCTTACCGGTATTGATAAATATAATCTGAAATTTTATTTTGTTGGGACATTCCAAAATAGTTTCCTAGGAGGCAAAACTTAGGTAAAATTTATATTACTTGAATCTATAACTTCAACTGGTGCAAAATGTGGCAGCATGAGCAGTTATACGCTCAGGTAGAATACACGCTCCACCTCTGCTTTGGGATTTCCATTGGTTAAGAGTGTTGTTCCAGGTCCAATTCAAGATGCTGGTGTTGATCTTTAAAGCCCTTCATGGCTTTTGGAGGGACCGCCTCTTCTGGATTTCATTTGCCTGCCCCAACAGATCCAGCAAGAGAGGTCTCCTATGATTTCCATCAGCTAAAGAGCTACATTTGGCAGGTCCTGGCTGTGAGCCTTTGCTGAGGTGTGGAATCTTCTACCTCCTGAGGTAAGTTTAGCTTCATCATTAGAGCTTCCAATGATCCCTTAAAACCTGGTTATGCCAGCAATCCTGGGAAGCCCAAAGGATGGGTGGTTTTATGTGGTGGCTTTATTATTAACACTACTTTGTCTGTTGTTTCTTTGTAAATTTATTTTTATAGTTCATAATTTTTATGAATGGTTTTAACTTAGTATTTATTCATTACTTTTTTACCTTTATTGTACACTTCCCAAAGTCACGTTGGGTAAGATATGCAGCTGTTAAAAATTGGATAAAAAGATATACTATACAAATGTAGGTCTGCTTTGGAGTAAGAATGTGATCAAATATTTAATTTGCAGAACACTAGTTAGCTACAAGACAGGAATATTTATGACAGAGCTATCTAATTTTTTGTTTGCTTGTTTGTTTTGACAGAGTTGTTTCTGCCAAAAAAATGTATTGCATTCTTTTAACAAGTTTGTGTGGCTTGATGGAAGTACAGAAGACATGCACAAAATATGGAAATTAAGACAAGAAAGAAAAGCCATTCAAATTCCTTGTTGCAAACTCTTCTTGAAAATTACGCAATGAAAACTATATGAAATTACATGTGACCTTCTCCCTAGTATTCAATATTCTGTTTGCATGACTAATGCAGGAATTTTAAGCTGTGAACCGGAATGAAGTTAATCCAATAATTCTAGTATTGCCAACTTTGTAATTTAAAAATTAATATATATCACATTTATTATAACTTGTATAATTACTGAATTCCACATTTATTCTAGATAGAAAAGATCATTTAACAAAATAATTACCACAGATACATTTGGGGTTTTATTTTTAGGTTTTTGTTTTTTTGTTTTGCAATGAAGGTGATATATGACTATAAGAGAAAATATTTCTGCTTAGTAAATATTTCTGGGTTAGTAATTATCATTTTTGGGAAGAAATGTGTTAAATTGGAATTTAAATGTTTTAATTATATGAGTACTCAGGATGTTGCTCTCAAAACACAAAAATCAAGGAATCATATATTTCTTGCTGTAATTGTACTGACAAACAACACCATTTAAAATGAAGTGCCTGGGTGGTCAGTTACTATACAAAGTTATTAAAAATTCATGCTTTCAAAAAAAAAAAGAGATTGACATTTACCTGAACATTCAAACTATAACAAATTTTCAATTCTCAAATATTGGAAATTATAAGTTTTTGTTAATACCTTGAATAAAATTACATTATCAGGGTTTTTTGTTAATACAAAATAAGACAGATCCAAATCTTGCAATACTATAGAAACCAATAGACTTTATATATGCAGTATGCAAAATTATATGCTGTAATGTTTTTACATTTGTAGTTTATGAAATTATTGATCATATAAATCTATTGAATGTATATGCAGTTAGTTTGCACAATGAAGTGTATGGGTAACTAAATGATACACTTATATAGAGATATTACTGATTATTTAATCGATTAACTATTGGTAAATTTTCTAGTTATTTATATATAGCTATACCGGAGTCTAAATTTCACCTGAATTATGCAGATGGTTAGGAATTATGCTAATTATGCTGATGGTTAGGAATTTCATGTTGATTTCAAGATCTGCTATGTCCCCAGAAATAAATAAATATAATATAGAAATGGGCCCAAGGGGTGTTTGTGTATGTGTATCTCTGTGTGTGTCTGTGTGTGTTATATACACACACACACACATGCACACACACAAATATGCATACATGTATGTGTCTATGCACATATAGAGCATGCAGGACAAAGTAGCTGTTCTCAGGGAAAGAAATGAGCCATATGTTGAAATGCTTTTTTGTCAACCACATGAAAGCAAGCTCTTTCCCTCTCCTGCCTCCCCTTTGAGAAGCTGCTCAGTATGTATATATATGTTCTATAAAATTTCTATACCTCTAATCACATCTTTCTTGTGGGAACAATAATATTGGCAGCTTTGAAGATAACAGTGATATTGTAGGTATTTGGGACTGAAGATAATACACAAAAGGTAAATGCCACTAAACACAGTTTTAAATCCATTCTTTTTCATATGTAAGTTAAATACATATTTTGTGTCTAGTTTTCATCAATGACCTTTCCAGAAATGTGCCTCCTAGCATTTGCTCAATGAGGGGCTAATTATAATGGTTCATATTTTCTGCTATTGCAATTTAAGAATGCTATAACTAATTGTTAAATTTGAAGTTGTGTCATATAGGTGTTGCTATTCATTCTGCTATAGATTAGATACCAATATTCCATATGTAAACATTTTCAGGGGCTTTTGGATTAACTGACTACGCCGAGCAATTGGCATATGCAATGGTTGTTAGAATTCTTGGAACATTTCGCAGTGGTTATTTATTTGTTCAACTTAAGTGCCACTCATTTTGCCTAGAGGCAATTCTAGATGGCCTACAGTCATTAAAAATCAACGAAAACATTAAAACAATAACATTAGTTTAAAATTGAGAAAGATGAGGAGTAAGGGGAGAAAAATACACAGGGGGGGGGGTGAAATCTTATCAAGTCCATTAACTACCAGAATAATATGCCCCCTTGGGTCCCAGGCCAGTTGACTGAACTAGGTCTCCAGGCCCATTTGGAAAGCCAATTTGCTTTCTAAATCTGCCAGCATAGGTGGGGCAGGCCAATCCCATTGGGGCGAGATAGTTCCTCAGATTGTGCTATGAATGGCTTTAAAGGTGATAACCAATACCTTGAATTGGACCTGGAAGCAAACTGACAATCAATGTAGCTTGTGAAACAGTGGTGTAGCATAGGCCACCCTATGCCTGCTGTCTGTACAGCTGCTTTCTGTGCCAGCTGAAGCTTCTGAATACTGTTCAAGGATAACACCATATAGACTGTGTTGCAATTGTCCAAGCATGAGATGACTAGGACTTGAGTGACTGAGTTCAGGGACTCCCAATCCAGGAAAAGCACATAAAGACTCTCCTAGCCATGACTTCCACCTGCTCTTCGAGTAGTAATCAAAGGTTCAGAAGAACATCCAAATGGTGCACTGGGTCTGTATGCGGCAGGGCAACCCCACCCAGAATTAAAGATGTTAAAGTCTTGACTCCCAAGTTCCATGCAGTCAAAGCCACTTGATCTTATCAAGATTCAGCTAAAGTTGAGTTTCATCAGCATACTGATGATACCTCATCCTGTGGTGGTGAATGGTCTAATCCAGCAGTTTCATGTAGATGTTAAAAAGAGTGGAGAGAATACTGAGCCCTGGGGCACACCATATGTGGCTATGGACTGGACCTCTCACTTCCAAGGCAGGTTCCAATACTGATCAGAGTAAGGAGTCAAATAGTGTCAGCGGGGCCCAAATCCTGCAGCCAGCCCAACAGGATACCATGGTCAATGGTACTGAAGGCCTCTGAAAGGTCAAGGAGAATAAGGATGGATGCTCTACTCCCATCTTGCTTTCACCAGAGGCAACAAGGGCGATCAATGCTGTTTCTTCAATGCTGTATTTTCTAGATATAAAACAAAATGTTAGATGTTAGTAAGGATAATGAATATCTAATATATATAAATACAGATATACTTTGTAAAGAACAAAAATAGGCAAATTAAACCTATGCAGGGCATCAGAAAGAGAAAATAAGGCAGTTTAGAGTTGCATTGTTTAGAATTTGGTATTTTTGCTAGCAACTCATCTGCTTCTGAAATCTGTTTTCTGACAAAATCAATGAGGATTGGCAAAAGCTCTGCATTAATATATCAGCTGCCTCAATCAATCAACAGTAATTGTCTTTCATTTTCACCTGCTCAGTCCTGTTATGCCTCTTTTTAAAACAAATTTTGAAACCACTGGGACCAAATTATAACAACTAGCAAGAAAGGAGTCATTAGTTTATGTCAGGATACATTTCTACATCAGGGAGAAAGAAGCTTTAGCATAGCTTGTTCCAATAAAATGGCAAGATCTTATAAATCCCAAAACAATTCTTATGAAACCATCCAGATTTGGTTTCATAAGAAAATCTAAGATGCAATGGCACATGAAAACAGTTGGCAAGTATACTCATTATTCAAAATATTCCTGGCATCTCATTTTGCTTAATCTAATCAGAATTTCTAGCTCTTAACAATAAAAACAAAGCAACAGCTTTATTGGATCTGAAGGCTGAAAGAGAATAATATATTTCTGATAAAAGTTCCACTTTTCCCCTTCTTCCTTTTTGCTCTCTAGATTCCATCATGGATTTAGAAGTGGAGAAATTCCTCAGGAATCTTCTGGTCTTATTAGCCATAGAAACCAGCAGTTTTTACATATTTGCATGATAAATTGCTTTTTTTACAATGGATTATCAGGACAATTTCATTTTAAACCATCTATATAAATTGTATCTTATATTTCTAAGAAGATAAGAATGTGTGTGTATATGTATGTGTGTGTGTGTGTGTGTGCTGTTCAGCTTCCTTCGGGTA